>JAAGKR010013303.1:0-14287 GCA_011419295.1 Clarias macrocephalus
CAGGACCTGTCATGGTCCTGTCACATCAACACCGTGGTGAAGAAGGCCCGACAGCGTCTCTACCACCTCAGGCGCTTGAGAGACTTTAGACTGCCCTCTAAGGTGCTCAGGAACTTTTACTCCTGCACCATAGAGAGCATCCTGACGGGAAACATCACGACCTGGTTCGGGAACAGCACCATGCAGGACAGACAAGCTCTACAGAGGGTGGTGCGATCAGCTGAGCGCATCATCCACACCGAGCTCCCTGACCTGCACTCGATCTACAGCAAGCGGTGCTGGACTAAGGCCAGGAAGATCGTGAAGGACCTCAGCCACCCCAGCAAACGATTGTTCTCTCTGTTGAGGTCAGGAAAGCGATTCCGCTCCCTGAAGGCCAATACAGAGAGACTGAAGAGGAGCTTCTACCCGCAGGCAATACGGTCTCTCAACCATCAACCAGCACACCACACAGTACTGACTGACCCACTTTACACATCCACACTCATGCTTCTTGCACTCTCTCTGGACATTCGGGACAATCATTGCACACCCTTCACATTACATTACTATTTATTCTATAGCGCAAGTCACTTTAAGTATGAACACTTTAGGGCATACTTGCACACCCCCTGGACATTTCTGTTTATATTCCATATTTGTCTATACTGTACACCTAGGTACACCTAGGCTTTCTTATATTTTGTCATATCGTATATATTTCTATATTTACACTCAGGTTTTCTTATTTTCTTATATTTTTCTTATATTTTTCATATATTTTTATTTTTATTATATTTTCTTATTGTATATGTGTATATTTTTATTGTACATATATTTTATTCTTAGTTAAATCTATTTCTACTTTATTATATTCATTTTGTGTAAATAGTCTTAAATAGTCTTTATTCTAAGGTTACGGGCAGTCGGCTAAGCATTTCACTGCATATCGTTCTGTGTATGACTGTGTATGTGACAAATAAAATTTGAATTTGATTTGAATTTGAAAATCCCAAGTACAAGAATTGAAAGACTTTTAGCTCTCTATAAAAGTGTTTGCAAGCTGTGATATCTGCCAGAGGAGGCGTTACTCAGTACTGATTATGTAGGGTGCCCAAACTTTTGCACAGTGCCATAATAATGTTTTTATTAAATTTTTTATCTTTGTTCAATTTATGACATGAAAAGTAACTATGTATCAATGTTTGCTGAAAATATTGTGCATTTTTTCCATTTCCAAGGGAGACTGTGTGAACATCTTTTCAATTAAAACATCACCAAAATCTGTTATTTATCAAGGGGTGTCCAAACTTTTGCACAAGACTGTAAATGGTTCCGTAAGCATGCTTGTATAAGAGGGCTACTGTATAGGATGATTTTCACACAATGTGAGCACACACACACACACACACACACGCGCACACACACGCGCACACACACGCGCACACACACACTCCACCAGAATAACTTCTCTAAACAGATCCATCTCCCACACTGCTACAGCCTTTTAAACTTATTTTTTCTTTACGGAGGCTGTTGTTGCAGTACAGTTAATATAGAACAGTCACTACACCTGGACACAAAATGCTTTACACTCGCACACACACAATTGGTCACAATGTTACAGTAAACAACACATGTCGACTATACAAGTGACGCACTGAGACTGAGCATGGGAGATGTTTACCCACAATCCCACAGCTTCAGAAAAGAACCATTGGCTCAGTTGTGATCACATGATGCTCTGCAGACAAAGCTCATAAGTACTACTCGTATGTCAAGATCTTGCTCCTTTATTAAATTGAATTACAGACCGAGTTAATCACAATCCAAGGTTCCACTGTATTCTAATAATGTAATCTGTCTTTGTTCTCTCACTGCAGGCTGTTAAAAAGTCCTGAAGCAGTGACAGCCTGTGCTTCTTTATCTGAGGTTCTGAGTTCAAACCCCTTACTGAAGAGAGAACTGGATCTGAGTGGGAAAATAAAAGGAGACTCCGGAGTGAAGCAGCTTTCTGTTCTACTGGAGGATCCACACTGCAGACCTGAGACACTCAGGTGTGTACTAGGGTATTTTTTACTTGGAGCTATATTTATGATGCTTAAACGTAAAAATTGTCCTCTGTCCCTAGGCTAAAGGACTGTGGTGTTACAAAAGCAGGCTGTTCTGCTCTGTCTTCATCTCTACACTTAAACCCTGCACACATAAGAGAGATGGATCTGAGTGAGAATAAGTTTGGAAACTCTGGAGTGCAGAAGCTTTGTGTACTGCTGCAGCATCGACCCTGTAACCTGCAGACACTGAGGTGGGTTTAGGTTCTTATGTTAAAAATTAATTGCATCAAGGTTTGTAAGAAATGGGTAATGTTTAATCCTTTAAGAATAATCAGCATTAATGCAGTAATAATAATCAGCATTAATGCAGTATCTTATTTTCTCCCTGAGGTTTTGCTGTAGTCTCCTGTGCTCTTCTGTCTGTCAGTACCACTGTTTGCCACTAGTGGCGCTCTCTGTATTGATCCCTATTTTTCATGGCACATGCTTTAGACTCTGCTCAGAGTTTATGCCACTTCTGTGTGTGATGTTCATTTATATGCTTTATGTCCATTTGTTTCTAACGGTTTAAAATCTTAACCTTTTATAAGATGTTCAATTCTGTTTATCAACCTTTTTTAGGGAATTGAAACTCAGATTGGATTTGCTCAAGTGCTACTGTTATGGAAATTAATAATTATATCTCATAAGTTATAGTTGAAGTTCAAGAGAATATTCCATTAAACAAATATTATTTAAAGTAATGCAATTGCATTACATTTGTATTAATTTAATTATTAAATGTATTTGCTTAATAAGAATATTTCAACAATGAAACTGTAATGGTGAAACTGTTGCTGGCCATTTTATAATTGTGTGTGTGTTTAACTGTGTATTGACATAAAATAGTTTGCTTGGATCGCGTGTAACGCAGTTTGATACACAAGCGAGGCTTAATTTACGAGTACCAAGTATCATCAAGTGTCATGTGGCACGCATGCACTTATTGTTTTGAAGCCAAGTCCCACGTGATCGCAACCGAGCCAACGGTTCTTCTTGCGCAGCGGAATTGTGGGTAATCGTATCCTATGCTCAGTCTCGGTATGCGTGCGTCACTCGTATAGTTAACCATGTGTGCGTGTACTGTTTACTATAACACTGTGACCACCACGTGTGTGATCATAAGGCATCTTTTATTTTATGTTTTTATGTGTGTGAGTGACAGTCTCTATTCTCTAAACTGGTGTGTGTGTGTGAAAGTCGTCCTACACAGCAGCCCCTTCTTTCTCCTCTCCTTTCTCTAGTTTTGTTTGCATGCTAGTGGGTGCAATACAAGGTTCCACTGTATATCATAAGTCCCCGACTTACAAATGAGTTCTGTCCTGTGAGAACGTTTGTAAGTCGGATTCGTTTGTAAGTCTGACAACGTGAGTCTTATCTTATATACAATTATACAATGTTAAGCATAAAAAAAGTTTAATCCTAACATTCCAACTGTACACTATCGCTCTGTACAGTAAGCATACAGCAGCACAACTGTGGCAATGTTCGGCAGTCAGGTGAACTATTCCTACGTTTTGTTCGCATCTACGAATGTTTATAATGAGAGGTCTGTTTGTATCTGCGAAAATGTGTAACTCGAATGTTTGTAAATCGCGGATTTCCTGTATTGTCTAAAATTTCAGCAGATTATTATGACAATGCTATTAAATGTTCCCTCTGTAGACTTTCCGACTGCAGTATAAGAGAGGAAGGATACACTGCTCTGGCTGAAGCTCTGAAATCATCTCACCTGATAGAGCTGGATCTCAGAGGGAACGACCCTGGAGACTCAGGAGTGAAGCTGCTCACTGATGTACAAAAGGGTCGATATCATAACAAACTGACACTGAGGTGATTTTTCAATAAGCAAACACCATAACATTACACATAATTAAATACTGTGCCAAGAACTTGGGGTTGCACAGGTCAGTACACTCTTAGTGTCAGGAAGGTCATCTGGTGTAAATACCATGTCAACTGAAATATGCAGAACTGGTGAAGTTCTTTGACAACCCTGAACCCTAAACCTACAGAATAATACATTTCGAAATTAAGACATAACTGTGTGTTTATAATAAAAAAAAAGTTTTTAAATAAACTAAAGCTGCCCTTCTCTATGGTTTATTAATGCCACTCTGTTACTCTGGAAGCAGTATTGACTTGGCTGTTTTTTTTTTTCTTCAGTTTTTTGAAAGATGCTGCACATGAGGCCTGTGAATGGCTAACATCAGTAGTAGGTCAAAACCCTTTACTACTAAAAGTGCTGGATCTGAGCAGGAAGGAAACAGGGGACACAAAGACGAAGGAGCTCTCAGTCCTCCTGAAAGACTCTCACTGCAAATTTCAGAAAATTAAGTAAGTATTAAAATATAATGCAGTTATAAATGTTTGCCACAATTTGATCACAGTTATAACTAGAGACGATTCCTAGAGAAATTGTGCAGTAGATGCACTTAGATAAATCGCTTTTCTTGGGCAAAACTGTGAAAATAGCTTCTTCTAGACCATAGGGTTCCTGAGATATGAGATAACACCAATTACAATAAAATATTCCTTAGAAATAATTGATTAATATTAATATTATTTATTATTATTTATTATTTTTTACAATAATAAATAAGTATTAATATTTTTATTATTTAAGATTTTTATAATAACAAATAATTGTTCATATTAATAATTAATATTGTTATTAATAATATTATTAATATATTTTTTCTAATTAAATTCTATTAATTAGAAAAATAATATTCCTGAGATAACCCCAAACATACAAACATTCTCGAATATGAGAATTTGGGGAACTCGTCAGTCCGATTCCTTAGATTAGTAATAGTACCTGATTTGGTACGATCTGCATTAAATATCAAAGTTTTTAGGCTTAAAAGCAAATTTACTAATATTAATTAGAAACAGTTTTCTGGATAATTGGTGAAGTTGAAGTATAACTGAATAATCCCTCATACGATTCCTTAGATATGAGGTTAAATCTTGGCTGATGGCTGAGAGTGTGTATGTGTGTGAGAGAGATGAAAGGGCATGGTTTTAATCTAACTGTCCTAGGAATGGCCCTCTATGAACAGCTTACTCACCCAGAAGTACACAAACTCAATACTCAATAATCGCATATTTGCCAAAAAATCCACTTCACTACAAGGTGAATTCTAATTGTAGAAAAATGTTTTTGCATTAGTTAACCTGTTAACTAATTAATTAACAGGTTAACAGGTTAACTAATGCAAAAACATTTTTCTACAATTAAAATGTAACTCATTGTCAGTTTACGTATCCAATAGATTTTGTATTTCATACATGATCAACATGCAACATGCACACAGAGACGGGAATTGAGCCTAAAATGTTTTAGGCAATTTTAATTAAAATGTTTAACATGATGCAGCACAGTAACATAGCGGTTAGCACTGTGGCCTTACACCTTCAGGGTCAGGGGTTTGATTTTTGCTTTGGGTCTGTGTGTGTGTGTGTGTGTGTGTGTGTGTGTGTGTGTGTGTGTGTGTGTGTGTGTGTGTGTGTGTGGAAAACAAATCTTTTTTCGAGTCATTTAGTCAGTGGAGAGTCCCAATCAGTGTTCCCTGAGCTTAATCTTCGCAGAAGATATTTTCCTTGGAGAGTTATTGGGGCTGCGAACCCTAAAGGGTCAAACATACTATTCATAGTTGACAAGACTCCTTGATGTGTAAAGGGTTTCCTTTCTTCTGGTACTTGGAAAGTGAAATTGTCTGTTTTGATGTTCCAGTTTAGGCCCAGACTGCATTGTATTGGAAGAGTGTCTGTGTCAAGGTCTAGATTTTTTAGATCACTGGCATAATCTTGTGATGAAAAGGCCTCCTTGACCTCTCGCCTATGTGAGGCAATTTTGTGTAAAAAGAATGTTTTTGTGTTTGCTTTAGCAAACTCACTGCTGCATCTACACTGGGAAGAGATTTTAACCCATCATCAACCTAGAAATCATGCTGCACAAACTGTTGAACTTCAGGATTATGATCTTGTCCTTCTAGGTGGTGTAAAGCTCTGTAGTTCAATTCAGTTCAATTAAATTTTATTTGTATAGCACGTTTAGCAATTGTCCTTGTCGTAAAGCAACTTTACACAACCAAAAGAATTATTTAAGTTTGTATGGAATGTGAATGAATCAAAAAGGTCAGATAGGCCCTGATGAGCAAGCTGAGGGCGAGAGTGGCAAGGAAAAACTCCCTGAGATAGCAATAGGAAGAAATCTTGAGAGGAACCAGACTCAACAGGGAACCCATCCTCCTTTGGGTGAAACAGAAAGCAGGAATTGATCTGCATTCATACTGATTAGGTGCTCATTTCATTCATACTGTTAGGTGGCAGGCAGTACAGTATAACAGTTGATGTTAATATGGAGCCCAGGTAGTTACTGGAGGCTCAGGTAGACTTGTAAGAAATTCTAGTCCTGAACTATCGAGCGACTGCAGCTAAGTTAAGTCCTCAGAGAAACAGCTGTCAACATCAGTCAAGGCCAGAACCGTCTTCATGGCAGAGCGAAACCGTCCCCAGACACCTGATGCATTCCAAAAAGACACGTGGGTCATCCATGTGACGAGATCTCCAACCAGTAGCGGGGCACCAGGATGAGTCAGACAGGTCCAGAGGGCAGAGAATCAATGGCAGCTCAGGAATGACATGTGTAGCCCGACAGAGAGAGGGAAAGAGAGAAAGGGGGAGAGAGAACAGGAAAGGGAGAGAGTAGAAGAGAAGAGATAACAGTTAGGTATGGTAACAGTCACATAATGTATAAGATGAACGTATATTTAGTGTTGAGTGCAAGCAGGGACTTTGGCAGAACTAACTATAACAGCATAACTAGCATAACACAGACATGAGGGCTCCCTGAGATGTAAAGCAACCAATCACCTCTCCGTCAACAAACCTGAGTGATCAATGAGAGTGGGGTAGACAGCATCTAAACATACCAGTTCACCAGAATACTCTACATCCATGAGTCCCCCAGATCTGCCCCTTTACCCAAGACAAATCTATTTACAAAAATGCTTGGTTATATAAATAGGTTTTTAGCCTAGACTTAAACACTGAGACTGTGTCTGAGTCCCGAAAACTATTTGGAAGGCTATTACATAACTTTGGGGCTTTTTAAGAAAACACTCTTCCTCCTGCTATAGTTTTCATAATATGTGATACTGACAAGCAGCCTGCATCCTTTGATCGAAGTAGGCACGGCGGATCATAAGACACTAGCAATTCACTCAGATACTGCGCCGCGAGACCATTTAATGCTTTACATGTCAAAAGTAGTATTTTGAAATCAATGCGAAATTTCACAGGGATCCAATGAAGTGAAGATAAGATAGGGGTGATGTGCTTGTATCTTCTGGTTCTAGTGAGGACACTGCTGCATTCTGAACTAACTGAAGCTTGTTCATGCACCTAGTTGAACAACCAGACAGTAAGGCATTACAATAGTCCAACCTAGAGGTCATAAAATCCTCATCGTTTAGTGACAATACATTCCTTAACTTATCAATATTTCTGAGGTGAAAGAATGCTATCCTGGTGGTATTGTCTACATGAGCTTCAAATGAAAGACTAGAATCTATAATCACACTGAGGTCTTTTACTGTTGCACTAGATAGAACAGAAAGGCCATCTAAAGTTACAGTGTGATCTAAAATCTTGCTTTTAGCTGCATACCGTCCTATGACTAGAACTTCTGTCTCATCAGGATTAAGCAGAAGGAAGTTAATTAGCATCCAGTCTCTTATATTGCTCAATTTTAGCAAGCTGGTTTTTCTCATCTGGTTTTGCTGAGACGTATAATTGTGTGTCATCAGCATAACAATGAAAACTAATAACATGCTTATGGATTATGTTGCCCAAAGGAAGCATGTAAAGGGAAAAAAGCAGTGAGCCTAAAACTGAACCCTGTGGGACACCAAACTCCACTAGAGAACATGCAGAATAATCACCATTTAAATCTACTGTCACGGGGGGCGTGGCGGTGTAGGATCCAAGTGCAGAACGAGCGTTTGTAGAGAGTGAGTGCAGCGCTTTTAATCAATGGGATCCGTGAATGCGGAAGTGTCGTGAGGAGCACTCGCTGTTTTTCTGAATGGAGTCCGCGTCGGGAATGCGGAAGTGGTGAGTGAGCGCTTGCTGTTTCTCTGAATGGTCTCTGCAGCAGAAATTCGGAAGCACGGAGTTCGCGAGAAGTAGCTCGTGGATGAAGAACTGGCCGAGGTCAGTAGTTGTGAGTCGAGGAAAGTCCGTAATCAAAACTCGTGGTCGAAAAACAAATCCGAATGTCGGCAACGGTAAATCCGAGAAGTCAGGAAATCCGTAACGTGAGGCAGAGTCGTGGTCGTGGAAACAAAACGTGGTCGAGATCCGAAAGGTCAAGGCAGAACGAAACGCTGGAATACTGGGCATGGATAGCACACAATAATCTGGCAGAGAGATGTTGTCTGGAGGAGTGTTAAATAGAGAGCTGTGATGATCTGGGATTTAGAACAGGTGTGTTTGGAGAGATGAATGAGGCAGTGAAAAGCAAGGAGTGGGATGGAACATGGAGCAGGAGTGTGCAGGTGTTCATGACCTTACTTGAGATGTGGGCATGACCTGGCGTGCCGTGACATCTACATACTAACCCTAGGTTCTGAGCCAGGAAAGGGCTGTTCTCTTAATTCCTACTACATTTTTTAATCCGTGAGGGAGAATACTATGATCAATGGTGTGAAAAGCTGCACTGAGGTCGAGTAACACAAGCATAGTTACACAACCCTGATCAGAGGCCAATAAGATGTCATTTACTACTTTAACGAGTGCTGTCTCTGTGCTGTGATCAGGCCTAAATCCTGACTGATACAGTTCATGTATGCTATTTCTATGTAGATATGGGCATAGCTGCTCCGCTACTATCTTTTCCAGAATCTTAGAGATAATGGGGAGGTTTGATATCGCCCTGTAATTGGACAGCTGACCGGGGTCGAGGTCAGACTTCTTAATTAGCGGTTTAATAACTGCTAATTTAAAAGAACATACCCAATGCTGAGTGAAGAATTTATTATTTTCAACAAGGGTTCTGTTATTTTTGGCACTATCTGTCGGTATAGGATCTAATATACAGGTTAATGAATTTGCAGAAGAGATGAGTGAAATTGGTTCATTCTCTTTAAGGGGAGTAAAGTATTCTAATTTGCGATCTGACATGGTTAGTTTAACATCTGCATCAATTACATTGTCCGGTTTCATAGCCTAGCACAAACAAATCACGGACACAAGGCTTAGGGTGCGATGAACCCACGGTGCTTTTATTTATAGTCAAACGTAAATTCCCACCAAAAGAAAATTAGAAGAAACAACATAAACTTTCTCTGGAACTTCTTAGCTTGTTATCTTTCTTTAGTACTTGGAGGGGGCAGGGGGGGCAGTGCATAGTGTACATCCCCAGTGTTGCGATCCGAGCTTAGGGGACGTGGTGCCGCGGGCAGGGTGAGCCGAAGTGGAGGGAGCGCAGATGGTGGATGCAGATGTGTCGGAGTGCAGGCTTCGTCTCGGCAGGGAGCGAGAGAGAGAGCTTCCACTGGTGTCTGAATCTGCAGACAGAGGAAAAGAAAATGAGCTACATGCATTACCCATCTTACTCACTGCCATGCACACAGGTGACTGGCAGGGGCTCATACAGCCATGCTATGGCTGGTATGACCAAAGGGCTCCCTATATCAATCAGGGTAGGTAATGGGGCCCCGCCGATTTGGACCCAGTGGGTGGGAGCAGGGAGGGTATCTACTGTGTGGCGATAGGTCGGGTTCCGTGGGCATAGGTTCATTCTGTGGCGTGTCTGAGCGGGATGTACGTTGAAAGGACTCCCGATAATGTGGTAGTACATAATGCTGGGGGTTTCGCTCCGGAAAACGTTTTCTTTCAGGGCCCAGGGAAAGCGATGCAAGCGTGAACTCGAGTGCTTCAACCATTTCACGAAATGAGGGCGGGGCTCGTATGCCCACTACTTTTCTCTCTTCTCTGGGGAGTGCACGCATGACTTTGTCTATTATAACCCACTCTTCTTTAGCTGACAGTACCTCTGGCTGTAGCCATCGGGTGGCGATCTTGGCCAGATGATCTATTTCAGCACGAGGTGGAATCCAAGCATCATACGCCCACTGCTGAAACTCCAAAGCAGCCTGGGTGTTAGACAGACCATAGCGGGCTTTAGAGTTCATACTCCTCAGCATCGTTGGGAGGGAGTGCAAAGTAGGCTCTCTGCGCTTTCCCAGTGAGTAGTGGGACTGAGATATTACTCCACTCACGCTTCGGCCAGCCCTCCAACTCTGCTGTTCTCTCGAAAGTTTGGAGGTACGCCTCGAGGTTTGTAGTCCTTGTTTTAGCTGTTGTCCGATATAATGTTCGGTTGGGGTTTGTGCCCCGGGGTCCGTGTTTTGGATCCATGTTTTGTGCTTGCATTCTCCATCAATGTAAATCTCTGTAGTGGGCACAAACAAATCACGGACATGAGGCTTAGGGTGCGATGAACCCACAGTGCTTTTATTTATAATCTAACACAAATTTAAAGTTAAATTAAACAAAATTAAAGAAAATTATGAGAAATAATAAACTTTCTCTGGAGCTTCTTAGCTTTTTTATTACTTAGAGGGTTCAGGAGGTGTGCATAGTATACATCCCCAGTGTTGCAAGCTGAGCTCAGGCGATGCGGTGCTGCAGGCAGGGCAAGCTAGGGGCGAAGGGAGCGCAGGTGGGGAATGCAGACTTTGTCTCGGCGGGGAGCGAGAGAGAGAGCATCCATAGGTGTCTGAATCTGCAGACAGAGGAAAAGAAAATGAGCTACGTGCATTAACCATCCTAATCACCGGGATGCGCCTCTGGGATCCTTTTATATGGAGCGGCTGACAGGTGAACAGCAGCTGATTCGCTGGCCGATGCTGGTGATTTACGGTGCCCTGTCCCTTTTTGGAGTTTCTGGAAGTCGTTTGATCCGGCACTAGAATCGAATACCACCCTGATCTGCCCAGGTTTCTTTGGATGGTAAACGCCAAAGAGTGGGAGATACCTCCATCCCTCTTCTTCTCCAAGAGGAGGAGCCACCTCTGCATGTTTGTTTTCAAAGATCTTTTCCATGAAGGGAATAAAGTGTTGTCATCTGTGGTTTTCTCTCAAAGTTGCACAAAAGTGATGCAAGGTGTTTCATTGCTTGTGATTTATTTTTAGGAAGACGTTGCCATGGATTTTTAAATGGCAATGGTGCTACTCAACTGTTGTTCTTAATTTTCTCAAACCCTTTCTCCATAATGTTCAAAAACAGTCCATCTTTATTAGAGACACTTTGGGCGTACGAAAGCCCAAAGGTGATGACAAACACTGACCAGGAGACGTTGGGATATCGTTCCAGCGATATCTCCGTTTTGGAGAGTTTATACTTTACAAGGGGGAGGGATACAAAGAGGTAGAGACAATCTAAACAAGTGTAGTACAGGAATCAGCCTGGTACCGGAAGTTCCCCTGCCCTGATCTCATCAGCATAACACTGCCTTTCAAATGCATAGGTGCTAATCTAATCAGCCTGACCATATCGCCCAGACCTTCACATTATCATAGAGACAAAGGCACAGCCTGGCCTTGAGATTAACATTCACATTTACCTTGGGACCCTACCCAGTAGTCAGGAACTACATGAAGACAAAAGGTTAATGTCTCAGACACCTGGGTTACCAGACTTGATGTCCTTAGAATGTCATAATCTTTACATCAAAATGTAAAACCCAATATACATAACTTTTCAGTTTATATACTACTCTGTTGGAACCTAGATTTAACATTTTATACATTTGTAATCCTACACTGCACATACTGTGAATTTGAAACTTGGGTAATTTCTGATCCTTGCCTGTTGACTAATAAACTCAACAAACACTTCAAATGGAGAAAATGGAAAATTGTGTCTCAGTTTATAGTCAGAGCCACCAGATAACCACCTATCTTGAAGTCCGCAAGGAAGTTTTTCAACTACCGGATTTATGCCACGAGCAGTGTCAAGTACTGAAAGTTCAGGCAAATCTCCATCATCCTTGGCTGACTGTAACTCCATAAGTAAGTCGCTTAACTCTCTTAGTTTAGCATAGCCTTGTTTGTTAATTTGGGAAAACTCTCAAGGCGTTTGAATAGTGAATCCTCAATCACCTCAGGTGAGCCATACCATTCTTCTACTCTGGTCCAAATTTAACCCTCTCTCATGGTCATTTACAGTTTGAATCCGATTGGCATGTTCTGCAGACTCTTTTCCAAGCCACTTGACAAGAAGGCCAATTTCTTCTCTGAATGTCAAGTCTAAATATCTGATAGCATTCTTAAAAGAACAGCGCCACGCCCTGTAACTTTTTGGTTGTTAATTGAATTTCAGCAGACCTGTAGAGACAAGTTCATGGCGTGCTAAGTAACGTACAAAGTCATTCATATTAGAATTATTATGTACATAAGCAGCAGCAGTTGCCCATGCGGAAGAAGTGTTGGCTACTGGATAAAGTACTCATGGGATAGGTGGTAATGGCTGGTTGACGTACCCTGTTTGGTTGTCTGAAAACAGTTCTAACCCAGGAATTGATTATTTCTAATAATTATTATAATTTTTCTATAAATTATTTCTTCGACATAATTTGAGGAAAATAAGCTTACTTGCTTGATGCTGTGTAGAATCAGCTTGAACTGTGATGTCCTGCCCGTCGTTTTACTGTACTGTCCTCTATATACTGTATGTCCTCTAGATATTTTGACAGCGAGCTAAACTCCACCCTCCTTAAAATGACAGACATGGTATGTCTCTTTTCAACTTTTAATAAGGATTGGGTAAAACTATGAAATAAAGAAGGAAAACAATAAATGATATAAGTATCCACACTCAATATACACACAAATAAACACTTTTAAGAAATGCCCAGGCCTCCGAGTGGCGCAGTGGTAAAGTGCTCGCCCTATCATCCGGAGATTGCGAGTTCAATCCCCGGGTGATGCTGTTACCTCTCACAGCTTAAGGTCTAGTGAGAGCTGATTGGCTGAGCTCTCTCAGAGGGGAGGGATGAGAGGTACTCAGTGCTCCCACATTAATCACGGCTCTACAGCCAACCAGGGGCATCACGCAAGCGGAAGAAGCAGATAGCGCTGTCCTCCGAGTGTGTTACGCCACTCCCAACGGTGTGTGAGCGAGCAGTTCGAAAAAATGCGGTCAGTGACTTCATGTGGTTCGGAGGAAACACGTGATAGTCTTCGGCCCTCCCAACTGAGGGGTAGCAGCTTAACGTGGGAGTTCCTAGTGACGGGGAAGAATTGGACATGACAATATTAGGGAGAAAATTGGGGAAAAAATGCCCCGCCCACCAAAAAACAAAACAAAAACAAATGCCCTATTCCTCAATATCAATTTAACAGGTATGTAATAATAAGCAAAGGACATTACAACTCTCTTTCCCATGTGAAAATGAAGCTAATTTGAACAAATATATATAGGAATTACAAATTCAACAATCAATGATATGAAAGATAGATGAAGAAGGACAATAAACATACCGACAAAGCTACCAAAGGCCAAGGATGAATACAGATGGTTGCTGATTTATGGAAGCATGTTCAGAACTGCACATCATGGAAAACACTAACTTCCTTATTGGTCATCTGATTAGTCACATGGTAACGCTACAGTATGTAATTATCAAGATGTCCATTAGGGGGAGACAACCATTAACAAACAATTAGACCTTAGTTATTATTTAACAATAACTGCAACAGAACAAGTAGTGAAATGAAATTGCAACAAACTCCAGTCTGTGCAGATTTTTAAGAAATAAAAAAAAACTAGGAGAAAAGAATAAGTATGTACAAAATAAAATAAGAATAAGAAGACTATGCTGTAAATGATATACAATATAATATAAATATAAGTATAAATTATACAGAATTATGGTGTCATCCGTGATAGATGTGCAATGATATGTGATAAAGTGAATAAAGTTAGTAGTGACTATGTGTCTGTGCAACTATGTGCTGAATTTGTTGGTCACTGTTGAGGTTGTGTGTTTAATATCCTTATAGTCTGGTGGAAAAAGCTGCTGTTTAGTCTTTCAGTTCGTGCCCTGAGTGACCGGAGTCTCTTGCCAGATGGCAGGCACTGAAACAGACTGTGATTAGGGTGGTGAACGTCTTTTATAATGCGCTGGACCTGCACCACC
>JAAGKR010013304.1:0-14287 GCA_011419295.1 Clarias macrocephalus
AAATGAAACAGTTTGACTAGGAAACATCACAGGATCACTCGGTTTAACACTACAGTAAGAAATTACATGTTTATGACTTGATAAAAAAAACCACACCCTAATAATCTCCGATTATCAATTCAACAGCACTAAGTGAACCTGGGAAAAGACATCAACACTGACACTAATGTATTGTAAAGTTAACATCTTGTGTTAGAGCAAAACAGTCAAATGTTGCATTAAAATCCTTAGTAAAAAAAAATGCTGACATTATCTTAGACACTTTCTTAGATACGTTAATAAAGGGTTAGGTCAGTTTAGCCTCCTCAGGTCTAATATATGAATACTCTGCTCTAAATGTCCCCTTCATTTGCTGGTATTCCCCATGGAATTCCACTTCCGCTCTGCTTCCTGTAGAGGTCCAGTGGAAAAGCTGTGTGCCTTTAAAAACGGCAGTTTTTACAGCATCTACATCTCGGATCTAAGGGATCAAAAACAGACGTGCGCTTCATAAAAAAGTACTTGTTTACTGTTATTAGATTTTATTACAAATAGAAAATAGATTGAAAATGGTATGTTCGCATTGTTATTTTGCTGAATAATAGGTGTCCCTGCGTCACTGAGGACAAGGACTTGATTAGATGACATCATGACTAGCTTTTCTTTTAACTTCATCAATCAGACACAACGATTAGCATAAAAACAGATTTTATTTGTACTGTATAATATAATCATTCAGATACTGTGTGCGGCCAAGCTACCCTAGCATCGTGCTTAAGTTAACTACAAAGCAAGGTAGCTACATATATCAGATAATATCATCTCTATAGCTGCCGATAGATATCAAGTTCCTTCGTAAACTGTAAATGCTCAAAGTAATTAAACATATTGAGTACTGTTATCTTAAACAGTTACAATTAGTTCAAATGAATAGACCTTGATGAGTATTGAGAACTTTTTGGTATTTATTAGTTTGTAGAAATTAAAAACTTTTCAAGTTAGCTGAACAAATTTGATATTTTAAGCCACAATTACTGTCTCCTTAAGGTTCCACCAACTTAAAATCTTTCAGCCTAGCGATTTTGTGTCGGACGTCATCGATGCACATGTAACCTGTCCACATTGTTTTGATCAAGATGGTGGGTTGGTCTGTCTTCACATGGTGCTGTAAGTATCATCTTTACAAATCTGGGCACCTTAAAGTACCAGAGCACTAGTGGCTCAGTGGTAGGTGTTTCGCCTGCCGTGCGAAAGGGCCGGGTTCGATTCCCAGCCACTGGATGAAGTGTCTGTCCCAAGCCCAGATAAAAATGGGTGGGTTGTGTTCAGAACGGCATCTGGCGTAAAAACTTGTGACAAACCGCTGTAGCGCCCTCTTGCCAGGAGCAGGCGAGAGACCAACAACAATTTATTTGATTTGCAACAGCTAAAAAATAATGCAAGTAAATAACAATTAATATGAATGAGTACAACAAACTCAAAGACTGATAGTCCTGTCCGTTTACTTACAATTGGAAACATCATTACTTGTAACTGATTACCTCAAATTTTTGGGGTTTTGCCAACTTTACAGTGAATCTAGCTCATGTTAGGGAAGCTATTATACCATTATATGAGCTATTTATAAGTTTTGCAAGAAAGTTAGCTAACACCCGGCTAAATAGTATATTTTGTAAATACTCATAGGCAAGTTTGCTAGCAAGCTAGTTCATATAGTTAGAAATATTTAGCCAAGTTTTTTTAGAATGCTAACCTAGTTCGGTATTATGGTGATGCCATATATTGATTAGGGCTAGAAAGACACGCTGACATAATTGATTGTTGATTACACAAATACATCAACTTGCATTACTTGCACAGCCGCTACACATGGGCAGAGGTGGGCTGTAATTGAGTACTTTGTTACTTTGTTCACCAATCTGTACTTGATTTGAGGATACTTTTCACGTTTACTCCAATCAGAAGTACAGCAAATATCTGTTTATACAAATACTTTTACCTAACTACATTTCAGCATGGCGTTAGCTAACCACAGTGGTGTGTAGTTCGTATTTGAAGCAGAAATGACGCAGAAAAATAAACCAAGTAGTCATTTCATTACCATTGCATTGCAAGTCTAGGTACGCAAATTCGCAGATAAATAGTACAAACGTATTTCTGGGTAACTATCGCCACTCGTACTGAAGTAAATCTTACCTGACATACAACACAACGCTAGCTACAGTAATTAATATCAGAATGTAGTAATCAACACGTTTCCTATTTAGACCTAAACTGGATAAATAATACAATTAAAAGTAAAAGGAAAACGTTAAAGTTGGCAATGATTACTTTGGTCATAGATTTCATGTTAAAGTAAGTGATAGTTGCACAAGCCTTGCTACGAGAAATACAGTTGAGGTCAGTCACAGATTTAATCTAAAAATGTCACTTTTATTTCGTTTTATTTTGTGTGTATTTTTGAGGCTCAGGATAAGGCAAAGATTTGTTATTGTTCTCTTGTACTCATGCATTTCTGGCACTTTTTTGTGAGTAATTTCTTTATTCATTAAGAGAATTAATAAAAGGCTACATTTATCATTAAAGGTATAATTATTATTTACTGGAAGGTCAATAAAAGGTGGTGTAGTGGTTAGCACTGTCGCCTTGCACCGCCAGGGTCCGGGGTCGATCCCCGGCCAGGCTCGATTCCCGTCTCTGTGTGCATGGAGTTTGCATGTTCTCCCCGTGCTTGGTGGGTTTCCTCTGCGTACTCCGGTTTCCTCCCACAGTCCAAAGACATGTAGGTTAGGCTAATTGGCGTTCCCAAATTGCCCATAGTGTGTGAATGAGTGAGTGTATGTGTGTGTGTCTGTGCCCTGAGATGGATTGGCACCCTGTCCAGGGTGTACCCTGCCATGTGCCCCAAGTCTCCTGGGATAGGCTCCAGGCCCCCTGTGACCCTGAATACAGGATTAAGCGGTATGATGATGAGTGAGTGAGTGAGTGAGTGAGTTGTAGCCCTGATGTTGATAACTTGTGGTGTAACTTGTAAATGAATGTAACTTCTGCTCGGCCCAGACTGACCTATTATCGAGTTATCTGGGAATTTGCACATCAATTTCTGCTTCAAACTCGAAAAAATCCATTAGACAACTACAGGGGACATGAGGATCAATTTTTTAATTCTTGCGTCTGACAGCTTTGCAGTTTACACAACAATTGTTCAAAGTGGATTCACAAAGTGATTCCAGAGTTGATCCTCGTGTTCCCTGTAGTTGGCTAATGGCTTTTTTCGAGTTTGAAGCAGAAGTTGATGTGTAAATTTCCCGATAACTCAACAGTCGATAAGCATCAGTGTCCCCTTTGCTCCATTAGTGACTGTGAGGTGATGCATACTGTGACGTCATACTCTGAACGTGTCACAGATGTTCCTTGTCGAATGACTTCAGCTCCACCATTTCACTTATTTTAGCTTTACACCTCTTATTCAGCAATGTCAGGATATGGTAAAAGTTGCATGTTTAAGAAGTGCACTAGGATTTAAGCTTGTAATATGACTAGTCTTAGGATCTCTTACCAGCACATATGCTGAGTCTGAAGATGTTGTATTGGATAAAGACAGCACTCTGATCTGTATCTTTAGTGCAGGTGGGGCGTCGATGAACACCCGACAAGTCTGCATGCTGGAGGATGAGGATGATGATGTCCTAACTGGGTTCTCAATCAAACCAGATGGAGAGAACAGCTGAACATCACAATCTGAAGATTGAAGCAGATCCTCGAGTCAGTGATTCAACTGACCAAATATTACAGTTTGATTTTGATTTGTTTTTGCCATAAATTAGATTCATTAGATTCATTTTGTCAAAATCTTGTACGAAAAAAACGATCTTTTTTGACCGACCTTCATGATGGCTTTTCTTAGTGTTCTTCTTACTTCGATAGGAAAGCAGTACTCCATTTCCAGACGTGACACGGCTTTGACGTACCAACAGAACATTAGAGCGTGAAGTCAGTGTCTTTCCAGTCAGCCTTTCACATATTTGCTTCAGAGACTTTCTCTCATAAAGGGCAAGATTCTCCTCTGAACAAGCACACAAACACATGGAATTTGAATCATTAAGCCACAGCCTTGGATGGTCTAAAAGCAGATTTAGCTGGTCACTCACTTTGTCTACAATTAAGAGAGCTGGACTCGACTTTGAGTTGGATAACTTCATCAAGAGGACGACCGATAGAGATGAAACACCGCCTCTCGCTGACATTCCGTAGGTCGATGATTCCTGTGTCCTGAAGAAGGAGCTGCCCACACAGACCTGAAGCAGAATGTTTATAGACCTTAATAATAAGAAGATTCAACTGTTAAACGATCCACCCTGCAATCAACCCTCCATCAGAATTATTGCTAATTACATTTACTACATAAGAGATTTATTATGCTCTTTATTTTTGCTAGATATCAAACCTAGAAAATGGATTTAAACTTTAAATTATACACAAATTTTTATCATCCATATCCTTGTAAATTATGTTGCCCACATCTTGCCACCTAACTGCTCTGTGGAGGCTGTGTTGACAATGTTGTGGTGCTCCTCAACATCGGTACTGTAGGTTGAACTTCTGAGAACTTCTCTATCTCTCCAGCAGGGGCAGACATGTTCCTCTTTTCCTCATCTAAGAGTTTCAATGTTGTCCTTTTGCTCGAGGGTTCCTCAGTAGGAGCAGTGCTTGCCCCTGGGGTGGAGCAGTTGGAACTGTAGCAGGCCTGTATAGTGATGGGTTTGGGAAGGTGGACACAGAGGATGGGAGTGATGGGTAGAGGGCTGGATGGCCCAAGGCACGAGACGGTCCGAGACTGGATCCCATAGCCACAAGAGACTGAACACTACAGATAGGCGAGAGATATGGAGGACCTTAGAGACAGTAGACCTACAGTAGATACAGAATTACCCCTTTGCCACCCACATGGTGCTGATGCAGTTGCTCGAGCGAGAGAAGGTTTGGATAAATGAGAAACCTTTTTGAGACTTTTTAAGACAGAAAATGAAAAGCTAAAAGATTTCATCATCATGTCTGAGTGAACTGTACTAATGAGTGACTAGAAATAATTGCCATGGAGGACCTTTCATCCATTATTTATCTACATTTTGTCCTGATTGGGAACCTTGGTGTTTGTGAGCTGGAAATTCATCATGTGTGGGACACCAGTCCATTGAAGGGCACCATGTACAGTACACACATTCACATATTCGTTCACAGCTAAGTGCACTTTGGCATAATCCATCTTCAGGCATGTATTTGGGAGATGGAAGGACACTGAAGAACCCATGAAACACTATCTGTAAGGGACAAGGACTTACTATATGTATAAAAAAAAATCTACACAGATAGTAAAGTTATTTGTTTGTTTGTTTTTGAGTCGTTTCCTGATTCTTCGTGACCTTATACAGAAATTAAAACCCCAGCGGCAATGTAACCCAATGCACCGGTAAACACGGTAACCTATTAATCCCTGATATTCTTGGTTGCAGACTGGCAGCATTTTTTCTGCAGCACCCTTGACTGATTTCCAGATAGCATATTGGTTATCACCGTGACCTCACACCTCCACACCTCACACCTGACGGTTCCATTACAGAGGCCTTGTGTATTGTGTGTGGAGTTTGCATGTGCTTCCTGTGCTTGGTGGGTTTTCTCTGGGTACTCCGGTTTCCTCCAACAGCCCAAATACATGCAAATTAGGCTATCTGGTGTTTCCAAATTGCCTGTAGTATGTGTGTACGTGTGTGCCCTATGGTAGATTGGCACCCTGTCCAGGGTGTACCCCACTTATAGAGGTATAGAGGATGAATGAATTAATGAATTCATGATTTCCACATTTTGCTGATTAAAAACTAGCAAAAAAAAACAAAGACTCTCTAAATTAGGCACTAGCTCTGGCATCAGCACCACCACTTTGGTTTTCATTTTAATTGGCACAATGCAGATTTGACATGTTTGCAATATGTTTGCATGGTCCGGTGATACCTCACTCCACTCCTGTACACTCCAGTGGAAGGAGCAGGCCTGGGAAAAGCAGGGTACTGTGAGAGGAGGCCTCTTGCCTTGTTCACAAAGCTCATCCTCGACTTCACTTTCCAATTTTCCATCGAACTGGACACACGAGACCCTCCGTAATGCTACACCCATGTTGCAGGACACTGAACATGGTCCTTGTTCACCCACCTGCCACCTGGACCATAAGCACACTGAATAAAAAAAAAACATCTGGCACACATGACATTTGAATTTGCCTTCTCCAACATACCATATGCAATTAATTAATAAATGTCTTGATAATTTCCTGATAAAAAGAATAACGTGAGCCTGTTTATCCACTTAATACGAAGTAGGCTCAAGTGGGTGAATACTTATGCTAGCTACTGTGTGTGTGCATTTCTTTGCCTTGCTGGACAGGGCTCGGCGTTACACTGGACAACCTCCAGAGGTCTGGAGGCAGGGACACAGGCTGCATCTGATAGAACTACTTCCATGCCCTCACCTCCCTCTGCAGTCTTCTGAGAGCAGTACAGCAACCGTCTTGCTACCCCACCTCCACATGACACACTGCACTCTCCCTGTATGTAGCGCCACCTATCGTGCAAGGATAATAATTGCACAGATTTATTTTTTATATAATTGTTATATTAAGATGAACATTCTAATGCCTTGAATAATCATGTTAGTGTTGGTGTACACATACATGGCAGGGCAGGGTGACTGGACACACAGCTTTGCATACGGTTCAGGCTTACTCGAGCGATCACAAAGATACTCTGGGACATCTAGTCGTGAATGATGATTGACACAGGAGAACCATATCTGCTGAGTACCTACAGTACATACACACATGTCAGAAATGCATGGACAGTCCTGTAGAATAGAGATTAATATCCTAAGCAATAGGTCGATTTAACTTAATTTGTATTTGTATACCATTTCCACAAGTCTTAGTGCAATGCCCGATCACAGGGCTCCACACAAATACTGGGATTGTTTTGGACCGGGGTATTACAGAAGGTGACCCTTTGTGGTCTCGCTGATCCTAAAAGACACATTAGTTCATTACTTATGCATCATGCAGTACAGTAGCATTTAAGAATATACAGTACGTGTTCGAAATGGCATGATGCACCTAGTAGAAGTGCTGTAGAAGCGTGCTTCCCATCAGCTTTACCTTCTCGTGTGTTTCCCAGCCGATAGGACACACGTTCACCACACACGGAACATGCTCAGAAGGTTTGGGCTGCAAACAGAGGCTTTCGTCTATCCTCATGTCAGCACCGCGGTGGGAGCGCATGCAGGACACTGATCTGTGAGCCTCACCTGGGCCACACACAGCGGAGCACTCACCAGGCTCTGAGACTTGCCATCTGCAAAACACACATTCACCTTTATGTACCCTTATGTTTGAATAAGTTCAAACAAAGTGAAAGGTAAAATTTTTGAAAATCAAAAAGGACAGAACATGGGACTTTTTGTCTTTATTAAAATGATGTATTATTTGTAATGGTGGCTATTACATTATCCAAAGGTCATGTATACAATGTACCATGTAAAA
The DNA here is from genome assembly GCA_011419295.1 of Clarias macrocephalus. Classification (NCBI taxonomy): domain Eukaryota; kingdom Metazoa; phylum Chordata; class Actinopteri; order Siluriformes; family Clariidae; genus Clarias; species Clarias macrocephalus. The sequence goes on from JAAGKR010013304.1 coordinate 7,562, forward strand.
AAAAAAAAACTAGTAACTAGTATGGCAGAACATCTATAATGCATCACTTCTTATTAAACAAGCATTGGTTTTGAGATGCTTTACCGGGCAGGGCACAGTTGGGTGTTGCAGATTTCTCTTGCTGCGGGTTTGGTCATCTCCGAGCATTCAGAATCAGGCAATGCTACTTTTTGCATACCCCGTTCCTGCGCACAGGACACAGAACGAACCCACTCTCCAACTCCACAGGGGGCGCTGCAAGGACCAAATTCACCCGGAACCCAACTGTGGACGGAAACAATGAGCCAGACACCAGTGTGTGTATTTTTTTCTCTGAAGGTTATTAATGTAGCTATGGCCTGTATTAGGGCGGACAGAATTGACATAAATTGTGTCCAAACGTATGCGGACATCTGTGCATTACACCTCGATTAATTTGTTGGATATCTCATTCCATTCCAAAACCATGGGCATTAAAAAGAGGTTGCTCACTCATTTCACCCCTGGTACACCGAACTCATCAAGCCATATCTTGATGGACGTTACTTGCCACACAGGAGAAAAGTCAATGCCGGAACAGCAAACCATATGAATGTATATGTTTACATGTTTAAAGTTCTGAGCTGAGCTCTTTATTATCACACAATCTACTGCAAATATTGGTCGATGAAGAATACCTGGCAGCTAAATGCTGGATTTTATCCACCTATTCGATAGGGTTGTGCCTAAAAGTCCTGAAGTCAGTCATTACTGGGTGTCCACATGCTTTTGGAAATATGCCAGATACTGCATCATTAAGAAAGTTTTTTTCTTAAAATTTTTGTCTTAAATTACTTTGAAACAAGACAGACACTTTATATAGTACATACAGTATCAGGACGTTCTGTTGTGCATTTGAATATAAATCACAAGATGAGCTGAGGCTACCTGGGTGGACAGTCGGGTAGATGACATGGCTGCAGGGTAGCTGGTTTTGGGGTAACTGGGCCGCAAAGTTGCTCTTCTAGGTGTTCCTGAGTGTTCGGGTCAACACACTCCTGACTAACTCTCTGAATTCCTGCAAGACCAGAAACCCATTATGTTCACAGTCCTTGATGGAAATTAATCCACATCATTTTCAGCACAACAGTGAAACTGGAAGCAGTCTAGTACAGTTTGGTGATTTCCCATATGCATGTGTGTGTGTGTGTGTGTGTGTGTGTGTGTGTTTTTTTTTTTTTCATTTTCATTTTTGATTTCATTCCCTGTGATAAGCCCCATGGACTTGGAGGGTTTTCCCTGTATTTCCACACCACATGTTGTCTTATCATTAGCAAGCAGGGAGGCACCTTTTTGATTTTAAAACCCCTAAATCCCAAGCAGCAGACATTTGAGCCAGCAACACAGCACAGGTCGATAACAATAAATGTGGAAGCTTTGCCAGTGTGTGTTAAAAAAGAGGCTTCAGACATCAAACTGTGCATTTGGGTTTTCAGATATATCAGGATAAAAGTTTTCATTATTTATATAACATGTCATTTCTTTCATTATTTTTTTTATTTGGTTATAGTATCAACAAAAAAAAAACATTGTGTATCTGTCCTATTTCTTTGCCTATGTGAGCAATTTATTTATTTATTTATTTATTTTCATTTTTTTGCTCTGTCATTGTATGTATATTATATATTCAGTCCATCATATTGCCCAGGTTGTGATGAAAATCAGAATATATACTGTACTCTATACTGTACGATCATGGGCTCTAAATAAAAAATAAATAAATAAACATCAGAACAAAAATGCTTTGGGTTTTAAGGGCTACTGATCAAAATCACATTATTCTAACATAAAAATCACTTCCGTTGTAGCAGGCATTTTTTTCCCACACAAATTGCATAAATGTGTTCTTTATTTATTTGTTGTTTGTTTGTTTTATAAATCATTTTACATAGCAATATGGCAATTGTTTTAAAATTATTTGTTACGGAAAAAATCTTTTTATATACAGTTTCCAAGTTCATTCTCTGGAAAATCTATGAGATGTATGACATGCATGAAGTCCTTTTATTGCTTTCTGTACATTATATATATATAAAAAGTATAAATGTTTTCAGCAGCTGTAATTGTCTTTAACTTTAACTGAATAAGTAAAAAAAAAAAAAGCTTCTCGTATTACCCAGAAACTTGAAAGTGCCCTGTCCTGACTGTTACAAAGTCCTGGAACTGGAGACATATTCCATTTCAATAAACATTGTATAAATATTTCCTTGGGAAATCTGTTTTCTTTGGCTTTGTTTAAGGTGTTACTATAGAAATGCCGACTGTAAGATGCATTGCAGTTGAAATGTCTGAGCATTTTATTCATTTTATTCCACTTTATTAATTCCTGTGTAGTTTTACTTTGTTTTTTGTTACTTTTATTAATCCTGGTTCAAAGATAACCAAGTCTCTGGGTTACGGATCAGAAGGTCAGCAGTTCAAGCCCCAGCTTCACCAATCTGCCACTGTTCACCCCTGAAGAAGGTCCTGAACCCTGGGGCACTATATCATGCCCGAGCCTGTGCTCTGACCCTAACTTCCCAAGCTGGGATAAGCGAGGAAAAGAATTTCATGCTGCAGTAATGTGTTTGGGACAAAGAAAGGCTTAAAAAAAGAGCTACCATCGTCTGAGGTCGAGCAAGTGCTTACTGTGATACTTGTGCTTCAATGATTCTTAGGAAAAACACACTTCAGTAAGTATGTTAGGAAATCAGTCTGTTCTGGACTCCAGGTCTGGAAATTGGGGCAGCCCCAAACTAGACCCATTGTAGGAGAATGTGAGCCATAAATCATTACGTTTGACATGGATATGATTTCTTGCTTTTGGCTTTCTCTTGTACCTGAGCCACAGGTTACAGAACAAGACGAAACGACGGCGGTCCATCGACCCTCACTTATCTTCCCCACTGGTTCAGCGTCAGGCGTGTAGTACCGATAGGTGATGTTTGGGCTCGTGATGTCTCCATACTCCCTTCCATATTTTCGATATACCTGAGAATACATGTGACCCATAACACAAAATAGTTGTATTCTTAAATATTTTGGGAATTGTTCACTACTAGAATAGATACAAATAATATAAACTGGACCCATGAATAAGCCACCTGTATGTGAATCTTGTCTGAGATTGGTCCAGATAGAATGAGCTCCTCTGTGTGAGGTAGGAGATCAGGGGTGAGGTAGAGATTATAGGTCATGTGGTTCTCCTCTAAAGGTGAAGGGTGGGTAGTGTTCAACGCTATATCCCCATCTCCAGCTACTATATATTCATCATTCACCAGCATGGCTACACAAAAGCAGAATTGTAGATTTTTTGAATATGGAAACACATACACTAGTGATACGAAAAATTTGTAATGTAAAAGCTTTTTTTTTTCTTTCTTTTTTTTTTTTTTTTTAGCAATTACCCATATGTGTGAACATTGGATTCCAGTTACTAACGTGAACCTGAGAGGCGTTCACTGGCGGAATGAGGAATGTGACATACTCTGAAATGAAAGCAAAGCAGGAATAAATCAGAGTATGCTCATGAAGAAAAATGTTCAGCAGATAAGAGAAATAAAGGTCCACTACCTTTGGCCTCTCCACCTGTGTAAGAGCCGGTATTAAGATGGCAGGTGTTGCCTTTTCCCCCACACACCCCGCAAACATCCTGAACCTTTCCAGAGTGTAACACTCCATCACAGCCAAACACCTGAAATAAGAACATAGGAACTCTTAACTGCTGTAGTTCCTCATCCCTTAAGTTTTCTATGATGCATTAACAGATTAGCAAGGGAAATTATTAGAGAGTTGATCTATCTATCTATCTAATAGTACTACTAATGTTTAAAATAATATTTCTCAACAGTTCAATCACTCACTCACTCCTTCACTCACTCATCTTCGATACCGTTCTATCCTGTATACAGGGTCGCGGGGGGCCTGGAGCCTATCCCAGGAAAGGGTACAAGGCGGGGTACGCCCTAGATGGAGTGCAAAGCCATCGCAGGGCACATACACTCACACACTCATTCACACACTACAGACTACAGGCAGTTTGGGAATGCTATTTGGGAATACATTTTTGGGCTGTGGTCCATCCTTTGGGAGAAAACTGGAGTGCCAGGAGGAAACCCACCAAGGGAAGACATGCAAACTCCATGCACACTGACCAAAGGCGGGAATCGAACCCAGACCCTGGAGGTGCAAGACATAGTTTAATCAAGCACTTTAAAATTTAATCTTTATCCCAAGACCCTGTATTTTTTAAATGGGGGCGGGGCTCAACACTGTTATGGCTGTGGGTGGAGTTAACGTTGGTACCAGAAAGTCCAAATAGATGCCTGAAACGAAGGCACTGCATTGTCATATTTTGACTATGACAGCTTTCGTGACACTGCATTATTATTACAGATACAAGCAGCATCTTCAATTTGCTCATCCATACATAACTACAGTAATTTCTTTTATTGGTAATTATGTCAAATTTAGGATTTCTTTTATGTATTTGCTCTAGAAGCTTTGCAATACTGAATAAAATGCCCTTCATACAGGACCACAAAGTTGACTCTGACATTACCCTGCACTTCCCGTTAAGGCAGGCAGTTACGGAGCCAGCAGCGACAGGGCCATCGAGTTCACACCTCGTCCCGTCGATAAACTGATCCCCACGACTCACCATGAAGTCCTGCTCACGAGAGCGACACATCAGCTTACACTGAGCGTCACCTTATCACCACATACCGAGAGAGACAGAAACCGAGAAAACCATTTGAATAAAATCACAGGACCCAACATGATTATGTTGTTAATGTTATTATGATAAACAGTATCTTTGATAATTATTCGGCTGGTCAGCTGACCTGAAATGAAACCAACTGCAGGTATCCATGAGTGCGCAGTGGTCGAATATGCAGAAAGCATGAGGGGTTGACGGTCTGTATCCGAGCACTGTTGGGCCATGAACTCATGCTGGTTACTTTCACATGGCTATAACAAGGACAAGAGATCACAAGGTCATCTCACACTTCTAACTCCGACACAAAGTTCAGATATGGATTCCTGAGTTCATCTTTAAAGCGCAAGACAGGAAAGAAGCATCTAAATCTATTAGCAGAACATTATCAAGTAGGCCACCAAATCCACTAAGACATACAGTTATTAACAAACAAACTTGCTTTTTCGTGCAGTAATGTTGATTCTCTTGCTTTATATGCGATATCTGACTCTTGTTAGGACAGCATGTATGTTGGTCACACATGGATCGATCACACATTAGCTGAGATCTATTGAAAACGTTACCAGTTTTGAAATGTACCTGACGATTACAAAGTTCAGCTTCTGTTCCCTCTCCCTCACAGTCTCTCCCTCCAAATGCTGGCCTACAATTAACCACACATATACAGCAAAGGGTCAAAGGGTTGCCCGTGCTCTATATACAAAATAAGCTTTTATACCACATGTTTGATTCATGTCTCGATTTTGACAGTTTACAAAAACAGATTTTTAAAATGTCTGTAATCTTTGATATGATGATGTTTTTTGTGAGGAGATATTTTACATCTGATAGATTCCCTTATCCGGAGCAACTTACATTTTATCTATTTTTTTTTTTACATTGGAGCAATTGAGGGTTAAGGAACTTGCTCAAGGGCCCATCAATGGCAATTTGGTGGTGCTGGGGTTTAAACCTGAGACCTTCCAATCCGTAGGCCAGAGAGCATTTTTGAAAAGAGTCCCCAGTTCCAGTGCTAGGCCGTGTCAGATACTTAGACTGAACAAAAACTGGGCAAACTCTACATGGTGTTGCCAATAGGTTTTCTGAAGAGCGGTTTTGAAGCTCAGCTGTGAGAACTCTCTCTGGTTGTCGCCATCTTGACAGGAGCTGCCTTCATCTAAACCCCAGTTATTCCATAAATGGGCAAATTGGGGAACTAACAGTGCCTGGCTATTGGTTGAAAGACGGCTACTTACCACTTGTCTCTGAACTATGTCACCCATACCCTACACATCATCCCATCTCAACTCCTACATTTCTTGTGATAAGTTAAGCTAGGCTAGTAAATGATACATAGCAGACACCGAGCACTTTGACACCTTCAATGCAGCTGTCACTCAAATCAGCAATGCCCCAATTCTGCATGATTTTACAGCTTTATATAACTTTAATTTATGAGTTACATTGCCATGAATGGAAAATCTTCATAGGGAGTCCAAGACCTTTTTTGTACCAGGCTGTCAACATGTTTATTTCTGTTGTAAAGTTGTCTGTGAAGATTCTCAGTCATCTGGAAGTTGAGTCATGTCGACTGGACTTGTAAGGTAGATCTGTTCACTACTCATCCAGGTAGCTTTTTCAGTCTGAGGTACTGTAAGTGTCTCATATTTGAGTCCTTCAAGGTGAAAGGATCCTCCCCTGCCTGAAAAGGCTCATTATGTGAACAATGGAGAAGGTGAGGGCAGGAGGGAGCGTTATTAGAGACTGGGAGGGGGGTGGAGGGGCTGTTAAGATGAAACAACAATAGAGAGAGATTAGGGAGAGTCATTAAGGTGTAACGAGCAGCGAGAGTCTATAAAGGGGTCTTTCTTGGTGGACCTGTGAAGAGATCTTGATCTTCCATGGGATGGATGAAAGAGCAGCATGAAAAATAGGACACAGGTTGTGCCTAAGACCGCCAACTCTGTTGAAAGAAGGATTTTCCCCTTGAACACAGATGACTTGTTTTGTAAAGTTGGGCATTTTAAAGC
>JAAGKR010013305.1:0-14285 GCA_011419295.1 Clarias macrocephalus
CGTTGGTGTCGACATCGGGGACCTCGGACTCCCTAGAGCACGTCCCAGCCGGCGCCCGTAGGCAGAGTTCGAGGCAGGTCGGCCCCCACTGTAGGATCCGGTTTTGGGACCAGGAGATGAGAGGGTCGTGTTGGAGCAGCCATGGATATCCGAGGATGATGGGTGGCGAAGAGATGGAGGTGAGGTGAAAACGGATTGATTCTTGGTGTTGATCGATGGTGAGGGTGATGGGTCGAGTCTGGGTGGTGATAGGGCTGGTGGAAAGGGGCCGACCGTCTACGGATGTTATTCGAATGGGCTGGGATAACGCCTCAGTCTCCACCCCCAATCTTTTGGCGTAGGAGGAGTCAATAAAGTTCCCGGCGGCACCGGAGTCGATGAACGCGGAGCTTTGGACTCGTTTGTGGCCAAATTGGAGGTGTACCTGAACCATGAGACGCGAGATGCTGGGGGTGGTGGTGGCGAGATGGAGGTGACCCGGTGAGCTGCCCCCCTGATTCACCGGGCCTGGTCGTTTCCCGGGCGTGAGGGGCATATCGCTCGATGATGGGCTGCTGACCCACAATAGGCGCAGAGAAACGTCGTTCTCACTCTGCAGGGTTCAAGGAGGCACGTCCTAATTGCATGGGTTCCCCGGCTCCCGTGTCAACCACGGCGGGAGGTGGAGACCCGGCAGACGCCCGAACGGTGGTGGTGAAAGCTGGTGATCGGGGCGCGGAATGTGAGAAGAGGGGCGTGATGGGCGGCAGGGTTCGGGGAGCTGGCTTCGGGCGAGCAAGCAAGCGCTGGTCGATCTGGAGGGCGAGCTGGACCAAACCCTCAAGGGTAGCTGGAAGCTCTCGCCCGGCGAGCTCGTCCTTGACGCGAGACGCCAGTCCTTCATAGTAAGCCGTCCGGAGGGCGGCATCCCCCCAGGTGGTCTGCACGGCGAGGGTGCAAAAGTCTGCAGTGTAACGGCTCACGGGCGACCCACCCTGCCGCAGATGGTACAGTTTGCTGTCGGTCTCCACCTCAGCAGCATGATGCTCAAAGGTCAGCTTTAATTGGCGGGTGAACTCTCCATATGAGTAGGCCGTATCTGAATCTGACCTAAGAACCGCCGTGGCCCACTCAGCTGCCTGTCCGGACAGCAGCGAGACGAGGAGTGCAACGCAGTCTGTGGAGTCGGTCTGTGGAGTACCTGGTGGGATTGAACTCAAACACAAGATTCAAAGATGTTAAAAACACACTGCACTTCCCATCTGTGCCATCCCATTTATCCGGTAAGGCTATGAACACATCAGAAGAGGAAAGGGGGGGGGAAGGGGGCAGCGCCGTCGCTGCCGCGGTGGGCGTGGCAACAGCCGGCTGAACAGCCGCCTCGCGGAGGGTCGCGTTCTCCTGCCGTAGCTTCGCCACTTCGCGGCGCAAAACCGTGACATCTTGGAGCTCCTTACGGAGAAAAGCAACTTCACCACGAAGCTTATTGATCAGCTCGGCATGCTGGTCAACCACACCGCAGAGGCGGACAAACTCCGCTGGGTCTATTGCTTTGGGCTCAGTCATTCTGTCACGAGCGACCGAGGGGAGAAGACAAAAACCTTAGCAGTTAGCCCGTGTTGCGTGGACGGTAGACCCAAGCGCGGAAGTAGCGCGAGCAGGCAGGATAACCACGCGTTTAATCTCAGAACTCTCTTACACAAAGATCAAGGATTTACACAAATAAACCCGCGTTCTAGTGACACACACTCAATCGAGGATACATGATGCTAATTAATTTCATTCACAGCCACATTTTTTTAAAAATATTTTGTTCATTCACATAGATGGCTGTGTATTTCCACTGTAGACAAATTGTAGTTGGATTTGGATCAAAAAAAGTAGAAGCAGAGTTTCTTTAATTTTTTATTTAAGCAAAACGTCTTTTATTTTTGTTTGCCTGTATTTTAGTTACATTTGTAATACAATTCCAAGTCAATATTTGTCTGGGTTTTGTGGTATTTTTCATAACAGTAAAGGGTATGTAAAATGTTTGTTATGTGATTCTGACAGTATCACACAGTTATAATGTTTTTTTTTTTTTTTTTTGCTTTACAAGGACAATGACGAGTTGTGCTATCATTGGTGACCGTTCTATCCCTGCATTTGACCACTGGATGGCTACTGTGGTGGAGGGAACAAAAGTCCTGGTTGGAAAGGATATCGCAATATGCTTTGCTGATGGGCGTAATATATGTGCTCAACCTGAGCTACTGCAAGTGACTGAGCTTAGTCTCTTGGAATGTTCCATGACATGCTACTTGGCTTTTGTCTGTTATATTTATGGAGATTTGCCTAACTTTGCTGTGATGGCATAATTTATTATGCTTACTTATGCCTAATGAGGACCAGTTGAAAATTTTAAAGTTTTTTCATTTGCTTTTTGTTTTTGCAAGATTTAAATATAATTTGTGATGAGAAAAAGAAACCTGAAAAAAATAATCTATTCGGAGCCGCTTACTTTTTTAAATGGTTGCTATTTGAAATTTTGTACACATTATTATAGTAACGAACTAGACAACATATACAATTGCTTTAAAATAATATGGTAAAGCCATTTGGAGCAAGATCATTTTTATGAGTTATCAACTTAAAAACTTGCCCTTTGTCTAACAGTTAATAAGTAAGAGGAAATTAAAATAATCTTTGACTGAAGAGGAAAAGCTAATTCCCCCAATGCAATGTAGCTTGTTGGTTCAATATAATTTCAGATGAAGTTGTCATAACTCAAAAAGACAATTGCAAAACGTTGCGTTAATTTTTTTTCTTGTTGAGTCTAAACATTTCTTTTTGGTTTAATGATGCAATTATTTAATTAAACAATTAATGAACAAATGAAATTAAAAAAAAATCTATTAATGGCAATGCAATTCATTTTGAAAGATAACATTACATTGAAAATAAAATTCTTAATAATAATCAGGAAAACCTTTCCTTCCTCATCACATCCACAAAGTTCTCCATAATCCTTAAGCACTGCTGGCCTCAAAAACATGACCCTTAAATATCATGGAAGGAACAGGAAATCACCAAGTGGTCTAAAGAATGCCAATAACAATAAGTTCTAATATCCACCCTCTACGTAGCATCCAACTCAATTGATACATCCATTATCTTAGAAGGAGACACATGTAATGGAATAATACATCACTGTAGCACTCCATCAGGGGTGAAGTTTAATCTCGAATCCACATCTTCAGGCTCATTAAGCTTCTTTTTTGTCAAGAAAAATCAGGAGGGCTCAGATCATGCATTGATTATTGTGAGCTCAACAAGGTCTTTATAGAATAGAGATATCCTGTACCCTTAGTCCCCACAGCCCAAGAACAACTTTGAAAAACTAAAAATTAAACCTGTGCAGTGCTTTAAACTTGATCATACTTTGTGAAGGAGATGAAAACTGCTTTTAGCACCACATCAGAACAATATTAGTACTGCCTGATGACTTATGGATTAGCTTCAGCCCCTGAAGTCTTTTAAAATTTTATAAATGAGATACTAAGAGAGATTTGGGGAAAATATGTCACAGCTTACATTGAGAATATATCTATCGCCAGACTTACACATGTAAAGAAGGTGTTAACCTATCTCAGAAACAAACACCTCTATGTCAAGGGTAAGAATTTAGTCTTCCATGATAAGGAAATTGCCTTCTTGGCATACATTATTGTCAGGGGGGAAAAAAGATGGACCAAGAGAAGGTATCAGCTGTAAAGGATTGGCCCAGCCCAACATCTATGAAGGAGCTTTAATAAACAATAGGTTTATTAAAAACTTTACACATATCACAGTACCACTCATGAACTTGCTAAAAGGAAATTTAAATGGAACCTGGCAGTACAAAAAAAATTGCAGCTCATAGAAGCCTTTACATCTGTACACATTACATAAAGCACCGTGACTCTTCCAAACCATTGTCAGTGGAAGTAGATGCCTCATAAACTGGTGTTGGAACATGCATAATATTCACCATTTAAATCTACGAACTGATCCTTTAGCTGCTTGGAGAGCCCTTGAATGTACTGCATGCAGCCAAGGGCTGCTTCATTCCACCCTGAGCAGGCGGCCCAAGTACCAAACCCAACTGTGTAATCTGCTACTGATTGCCTCCCTTGACCAATGAAAAGGAGGGACGACACTACACTGCTTGCTGTATAGGGATGATTAAATGTAGCCCTTAGGGGCATCAATGAAAGCACCTAGTATGGCATGCTCAGAGAAGAGGTGCTGCCACACTGCATTGGCCCACTTGCGTGTGAGCAGAGACACCATAAATGCAACCTTTCTTTTCTGATGAAAACTGGAAAAGTTGCAACTTGAATATTAGTGAGCACTGCAGGATAAAGTTTTCCATTTCCAAGAGAGATTGTGTGAACATCTTTTCAATTAAAAAATCATCAAAATCTACTATTTATCAAGGGGGTGCCTAAAGCATCAGCATAACAGTGAAAACTAATACCATCTTATGTTGCCCAGAGGAAGCATGTAAAGAGAAAACATCTCTGCAGAGTGGGCCTGGATCACTGGCAGCTCAGGAGCAGCATGTGTAGTTTGATGAGTGTTTAATGAGAGTGGGGAAAACAGCATCCAAACGTTTTTTCTGTCTAGACTTAAGCACTAAAATTGTGTCTGATTCTGGAACATTAATTGGAAGGCTATTCCATAACTTTGGGGCTTTGTAAGAAAAAGCTTTGCTCCTGCTGTAGTTTTCATAATACCTGGTACTGAAAAGCAGCCTACATCCTCTAATCAAATAGCCATGGTGGATTGAAAGGCACTAGCAGTGCATTCAGGTACTGCATGCGACCATGCGACCATTTAATGCTTTATAGGTCAAGAGTAGTACTTTTTAAAATTTATGTGGTATTTCACTGGGAGCCAATGCAGTGAGGATAAGAGAGGTGATCTGCTCACCCTATCTTCTGGTTCAAGTGTGCACTCTCACTCTGCTTTCTGGATTAACAGAAGCTTGTTTGCATCTAGTCGAACATCCAGACAGCAAGGCATTACAATAGTTCAACCAAGAGATATAGGAAAAGCATGAACCAATTTTTCTGCATAGTTTAGTGAGAATATATATTTCTTATCTTGGCAATATTTCTGAGATGAAAAAAACAAATGCTATGCTGGTAATATTATCTACGTGTGCTTAAAATGAGAGATTGGAATCTATAATCACACTGTGGTCTTTTACTGTTGCACTTGATTGAACATATACAATAGCTGTCCCAAGTTAATTAAAAAATTTACATCTAGCTGTATGGCGTTCTATTACCAGAACTTCGGTCTTGCCAGGATTAAGCAGAAGGAAGTTAATTAACATCCAGTCTCTTATGTCCTTCACACATTGCTCAACTTTATTAAGCTGATTTATCAGCAGAACAGTGAAAACTAATATCATGCTTATGAATTATGTTTCGAGCAGAAGCATGTAAAGAGAAAAAAGCAGTGGGCCTAAAACGAAACCCTGTGAAACACCAAACATCCCTTGAGAACGTGCATAATATCCACAGTTTAAATCTACAAACTGATAATGATCAGTCAAAAAGGATTAATTCCTACTACCTTTTCTAATCCGTAAATGTGAATACTATGACTGAAAGTGTCAAAACCTGCTCTAGGGTCAAGTACCACAAGTAAAGAGATGCAACCCTAATCAGAGGCAAATGGGAGGTAATTTACTACTTTAACAAGTGCTGGCTCTATGCTGTAATGAGGCCTAAAATCTAAAAGATACAGTTCATAAATGCAATTCCTATGTGTATATATGAACATGAACAACTGACAGGAATCAATATCTCATTGTCTGTGTATGTGACACCTGTGATCACCTACCCCACCAAAGGAGTATTCCAACATCCTGTGTGCAGCAATCTGGTCATTCTGATCTTGGTTCTGAAAGACACGTCGGCTGAACTATGGTCAACAAACAGCATTTTAACATAGCTTTCCTTCTGGTGTTAAGATATCTCAGGGTCATGTTCAGGTGTATTAAGGACGCACACTGGAATGAGACTTCAACAGTTATTTTGTTTGACAACCATTAGAACATGAGTTATTAAAATAGGTTCACCTATTCATGAAGCAGGTTTTTATCTCAAGGTCCTTATTTCCACAATACGGTTTTGTTAAATACAAGTTTGGATTATAGTCCACTGACTTACCTGGCCAATAACTACTAGGCATTATTTATTTTTCTTTTTTCCTAGTGTCACGAACTGGTATGACAGGCAGTTCGGGCAGATGTTATTGCCGTGGGCATAAAGGGCAGGCATATGTGCAGAGGGGTTTTTAAACATAAACATAATTAACAAGAAAAAGGAACAAACAAAATACACACAGGGGCTCTGGACAAACACACTCGTACACACAATTTCTTGAACATTTACAGGACCTTAGTAAGCATTTCAGTCTGACACGTAGGACTGACACGAAGGCTTAGGACAGGAAGACTAGAGACTAGGGGACCACACGAGAGGTTGAGGGAACACACGAGAGGTTAATAATAATAATTTTTATTTATATAGCGCCTTTCCAGAGCTCAAGGACACTTTCACATTACCCAAAACACAGCCCACAGTAAAAATAAAACATAATCAAACCAAAAGCAAACTAAAATACAAACCCACTGACAGTATTAATGCTTGACCCAGTTTCCCAGAAGAACCAGCTATTTATAACAATACTAATGATGAGCTACCTCGGTTTAGGTGAGCACCCGCATCACCTGACTGAGGTGCCTTCTGGGAAACTGAGTCGACTAACAAAACTACAAAATAAAAACAAACATGTGCAGTAATTAATAGACCCTGTATGACATCATCTGTATTATACTGTGAGTTAAACTCAGGGGTTCTGATCAAGTTCTGAATTATAAAAGTACCAGGTCTAAGAATAAGGTCTTTAATTGTAGTTCTTCAAATTTAAATTTTACAATGGTCGCATCCATTTTATTGTGTACAGCATTGTCTAAGCGGTGTTTCAACTGAAGCTCAAGCCAAAAATCTGGTAGACCGTTTACAGTGCCATCTTATGGAGGGTGGATTTGAGCTCAGACAGTGGGCATGTAACATCCCAGAGGTTATTCAGCACCTTCCTGATGAGTTGAAGTCCAAGAGTGAGGAGAAATGCCTCAATCAGGGAATGGATAACCCACAAGAGAATGCTCTTGGATTGATATGGCAGTGCAGATCGGACAACTTGGTATACAAATCTTATCAGCGGGAAAATAGTGAAAGTACAATGCGGAAAATCTATCGTACTTTGGCCAAGCTTGGGTATCTCATACCATATACTACGAGAGCTAAAATTGTTGTGCGGATGTTGTGGGATAAGAAACGTGAATGGGATGATCCCAATCTCCCAGAGGATCTGTTGGCCACTTGGAATCACTGGGAAAGTGCACTCCCAAACTTGTCTCAGATATACTTGCCAAGATGTTACACTTCTCACCTCCAGTATGTAGTTAATCACCGCTGTGTCCATATCTTTTGTGACGCTTCTGAAAGAGCCTATGGTTCTGTCGCATACTTGTGCTCTGAAGACGAACAAGGCAATACACATGTATCTTTCATTGCAGCCAGGTCAGGTGTTGCTCCTTGAAAACAATTCTCCATTCCCCGTTTAGAGCTATGTGCTGCACTAATAGGAGCACAGCTTGGAGATGTCATAAGAAGAGAGCTGGCCTTAAGCATTGATCAATTCATATATTGGTTATATTCTACTACAGTTCTTAATTGGCTGAAATCTGATTCATGTAGATACCGGGTGTTCATAGGCGTAAAAGTAACAGAAATTCAGGAACTTTCTGATTCTGGTTTTTGGCGCTAAATTGACTCAGCCACCAATCCTGCTGATGATGTAACTCGTGCTTTGCCACTGATTCGGCTAACTGAAAACTCAAGATGGAAACTTGGTCCAGACTTCTTAGAGCAGCTTAGTAGCTGCTGGCCAAAAATACCAGAAGGTCCCGTTCCCGAAGAAGTTAATTAGCTTAAGAAACCTGTCTTTTGTGGGTCAGTGACTGAGATTAAAGAGCAAGTTAAGCCTGGTGTTCATCAGTTCAGTAGCTATCCCGAGTTCTTAGATGCTACAGCATAATCCCTTCACGGGGCGGCTGATAGCACATTTTCACCAAGCACAGATGAGTTCCAACAAGCAGAGTTGTTTATCCTTAGACAATGTCAGAAACACGACTTCCCAGAAGAATATGCTTTGCTTAGGGAAGGTAAAGACATTCCCACATGTAGTTGAATCCTTAAACTTGCTCCTGAATATGACCGAGACTCAGACTTGATCCGAGTTGGGGGTCGACTTCGTCGATGACCTTACTTGAATGAAGAAGTCTTACACCCTATAGTTCTGTCCCCAGACCATCCTGTGCTCAAGCTGCTGATTATGCATTATGATGGCCAACTGCACCACCCGGGAGCTGGAAGAGTTTTTGCCGAGATACAATGCAAGTATTGGATTTTGCGAGGAAGAGAAGCGATCAAGCGACATCAACACAACTGCCTTAACTGCAGGAAATGGAGAGGCAAGCCAGTTATTCCAAAATTGTCAGACTTACCTCCGTCAAGTCTAAGACTATTTAAACCTCCTTTCTAATATACCGGGGTAGATTGTTTCGGACCACTAATGGTAAAGACAGGACGCTGCCTAGAGAAAAGATGGGGCATTATCTGCAAATGCCTCACCACACAAGCTGTACATCTAGATCTGCTGTATCACATAGACTGACTGAATCTGATCGTATGGGTGGTAGATTTGTGGTGTAATTTGAGACCGACCAAACTTTATGGTGTGCGTCATTGCTGAAAGTGTTTATAGTTATTTACTTCGGCTATTTTTTGATGTGTAATTTCGTGCATCGATTATATGCATATCCAGTTTCTTTCTAATTAGAACAGCATGATAATATATGTTGTGTTCATGATGATTCACGTGTACGTGTACGTTCACGTGCAGCGCTAACGATGCCACAGTTTCTCTTCGTGAATAGTTTGAGAACTAATTAAGCTCTTTCTTTCTTTATTATACTGTAGAACCTCACACCTTCACACTCATATACACACACCTTCACACTCATACACACACACACACACGCACTCACCCATGGCATTATCATACACTCATTATATGTTTTATATATATATATATATATATATATATATATATATATATATATATACAGTGGAACCTCAAATTGCGAGTAATGTGGTTTACGAGTGTTCCGCAAACTGAGCAAAGATTTTAAATATTTTTTTATTCGGAAACCGAGCAAGTATTAGTTTACGAGCGCCGAGTATCATGCTTCACATATGCGACTCTTATTTTGACACCGAGCGTCACTCTCTCACCTTACTCCCCCTTCCCCTCCCTCCTTCCCCCGACGGCTTCAAACACAGAAACTCTGCTCGTGCGTGCGCAATTTGACACTGAAACACACACGCACGGATGCTCTCTCCCCTTTTCACCCCTCCCGGCTTCACAAAGACACAGAAACTCTGCTCTGTCGTGATTCTTTTCAAAGGTGAGGTGCTGGTTCATTTTTTTTTTTTTTTTTTACTTTACAGCAGTGATTCCCTTAGTATGCGGTTACGCCTGGTCAGGGAGATTTCTTTTTTTTCCTGTTAAAACGGTGTTTCCGTGTTTGTGTGTGTGTGTGTGTTTGTTGTGAAACTTAAGTGATTCCTTTAGTATGCGCTCGTGCTAGTCTCGCTTTTTTTCCCCCGTTAAACCGGTGTTTCCGCTGTGTTTATGTGCTTGTTGTGAAACTTAAAAAGTGTGTCTGTTAATATACGCTCATGTCAGTCTCAGAGAGATTTCTTTTTTTTCCTGTTAAAACGGTGTTGTGTGTGTGTGTTTGTTGTGAAACTGTTGTGAAAAAGCAAGGTGGGGAGAGGGAGGAGGAGTGTTACTGTGTAAAACGAGGCGAGTGAAGGGGCTAATTCCACACATGCACGCACACACACACACGGCGCGTGCGCGCACCAATGGAAACACTTATGTCAGGATTTATTTGTACTTTTTTTTAAAGGTAAAGTGCAGATTAATTTGTTTTATTTTCATTTTATAGATTGTATTAATTATTTTGATGTATTTATATTTAGTTTTCATTATTTCTTATGGGAAATGATGATTTGGTTTGAGAGTGTTTTGGAGTACGAGCCCACTTCCGGAACGAATTATGCTCGTAATCCAAGGTTCCACTGTATACAGGGTGGGCCATTTATATGGATACACCTTAATAAAATGGGAATGGTTGGTGATATTAACGTCCTGTTTGTGGCACATTAGTATATGTGAGGGGGCAAACTTTTCAAGATGGGTGGTGACCATGGTGGCCATTTGGAAGTTGGCCATCTTGGATCCAACTTTTGTTTTTTCAATAGGAAGAGGGTCATGTGACACATCAAAATTATTGAGAATTTCACAAGAAGAACAATGATGTGCTTGGTTTTAACTTTATTCTTTCATGAGTTATTTACAAATTTCTGACCACTTACAAAATGTGTTCAATGTGCTGCCCATTGTGATGGATTGTCAATGCAACCCTCTTCTCATACTCTTCACACACTGATAGCAACACCGCAGGGGAAATGCCAGCACAGGCTTCCAGTATCCATAGTTTTAGGTGCTGCACATCTCGTATCTTCACACCATAGACAATTGCCTTCAGATGACCCCAAAGATAAAAGTCTAAGGGGGTCAGATCGGGAGAGTGCGTTATTACCCTTCCCCCACTGTGATCCTCTGGATGGGTTGTGAGTCATATGTTGTTTGATCTGTGGCGGATGGTTGGTCGGTAGGCCGGTCCTACAGTCTCGGTGGAGGTTTGCTGGGTGATAGTTCCAGGGCTTTCCCCCTGGTTTCCTTGGAGGCGGAGTTAAGGACGTGGCTGATCTCTGGTGACCACTGGCTCCCTTACCCCGTCTCTTGGTGCTTTGGCAGACCTCGCACGATTGTAGATACTGCCAGACGTCCCTTCAAATGGTGGGCCACCAGGGGACGTCTAGGAGGCGTAACAGGGTTTTCAGCTAAGTAGAAGCATGTGTAGAGGCTCCTTCTTTATCCTTCCCTCGGCTGTGTTGGAAAGCCCCCTGGACCGGAACAGCTGGCACAGAAGGACGAACTTCATCAGATGTATGACTCCTTGTGTAATGCACACTTTCCATAGCTGCAGAGATTGGAGTGCTGGGCATTTGTAGAACAGACAAGGGTGATGATGTAGGGAAGTAGGTCTGTGACCTGTGGATGGTGGGCGCATTAGCGGACACAGCTTCTTCATCTGCTTCTCCCATAGACTGTCCCGCCTTAAAAAACAGTCAGTCATAGCCCTTTCCAGTTTTTGTAAGGCTTAATGGCAGGAGCTCTCCAGCTCTGTGAAGCTAGCGTCCACTGTCCGCCGAAAACTGGTTTCCCTGTTAATCGTTCTGTTATTAGCTTCTCCCAACCGCTGTTCTAAGATGTCTATTTTCCCAGAAAAAGTCAATACATTTTCCTTACATTGATTAAGCTCAGTTTGGAGTGTGTGTACAATATCCATATTAAACTTATGACCAACCATATCATCCTTAGAAGGGCTATCGGATACATACAATGAACTAATCAATTAAGTTCTTGCGGCAGTAGGGTTACGGTGAGTCACAAATGCAACTATCTGTGGCAACATCATCATCATCCGGTACATGGCTAACCACAGAGTCGGCCTTCACGGCACCACTAGCATTAGCATTATTTTTATGTTATATTTAACAATTGTAGCGTCTATCTTGCTCAGCAATGCCGCACAACACTGGAAAATACACAAAGCGATAGATTCCCCGTACGGGCCACCAATATGTAACACTTGGTTATGATGTTAAAATTTGTTACACTAAATACGGGCTCTTGAATCTTACTTCTGGTATTGCGCAAGCGTAGCGGAACCAGAAAAGACGCGACACTACAGTTCAAAACAACCCAAAGTGTATTAAGTGTATAAACAAACAAACCAACAACCAAGGTGCACCAAAAAACCAATATATACAAAATATATACAAATAATAATAATGAGTGAGTGTGAGCGAGTGAATGGGATAAATGTCTAAAGTCCGGAGCTATAGCAAGTGTGTGTGTGTGTGTTGGGAGCGATGTGTCGGTCTCACCGGCAGTATTGATAATGATCTGGGAGCACGGCAACGGAACAAGAGGGTAGTGAAAATGTCCGATAAGGATAAGTCCAGAAAATGGTAAATCCACGGTAACACGGTCTCCACTCTCTCTCTTATTAACCCAGTGCTGTTTTCTCCTCATCTCTCTCCCCCCCTCGCTTCTTCGTGGCAGCGCTTTGAATTTGAAATTTGAAAATTTGAATTTGAAATTTGAAATTTAAAGGTGGTGCAGGTGACCTCGCTACGTCACCGCCAACCTCTCGCTACCCATCTGCAAATTCTCGCGAGAGTTCCCTCTCAGACCATAACCTCGGGAGTAGAGTAAAATAAACCCAAAAGGACCTCATTTGCTTTCCCCCTACAAAAAGCCCTTCATGTGGGTGCGCTACTATATATATATATATATATATATATATATATTCATGGCACAAGAGGATAAAGACTGGACGATGTTGCATGCTGGCAGATGGCATCGCGTCTGAGAATCGACGGCTAACGGGATAACTGCGCCTTATTTTATTTATAGTTTGTTAGCTGCTGTTATTGTGCTACAGTTAGAGACACTTCACAACGTTTTGATCATGCTTTGTCTTAACTCCACTATTAATTCAGTTATTTATGCGCTGTTTTATACATGGTTTAGGAGATGCATTAAATTGATTATAACTCTGCAAATATTTATGTTCTTTCATAAAACATTTTTTTTTAAATAATGTAGCATATTGCTATTGGCATAAAGTCTTGTATGGAATTAAATCCCAACATGCACCGTAATAGCAATATATGTTATTTATTTATTTATTTATTTATTTATTTATTTAGAATACTACACAATAAGCTCATATTGATTAAGATCAGTAAAGTCATCCTGTTTAAATGGTAGAAAGCACTCTGCTGTTTGGTCATAAACAGACTGTACTTAAATTAAGTTCATCTAACTTGGCATTTTATGAAGTGCATTCAACTATCAAGTATAACATCATGTATTATGCTAACATAATTAAGTTAACACTACTTTAAAACTGAAATTTACAATGTATTATTAATTGAATTGACTAAGCTTTTAGTACTTTTGACTGTTACAGCTTTGTGAAATCATAAATAAAACATACTTTTATTGAAAATTTACTTGAATATTGAATATTTACTTGAAAATAAAACTGGGTCACAACCACACTGCACTACACTGTACAAGTGGTAACAATAGTAACAATGTCCACATAAACTGCTGCACTGCATCAATGCTAGAACTTAAACATTTTGAACCTTCACACTTTCTATCCTTTATTAATGGATAATGTTAAAGTAGCCCAAAGGAAAAATGTTCTGACAATTATGTTAATATGTACTGAAAATCTAAATGTGACAATGCTGACTCAAATTCAACATCAATAAGACATTCATTGAGACAAATGTTAATTGTTTCTCTTAAACAAACATTGGTTTTCATGACTGAGAAGCTGGTTTGCCAAAGACACTACATTGTGCTTGAGGGCATTCTGTCCCATTGACAGCAGTACTCGCTGATTCAGGTCTAATGTGTAAATGAGACCAAAAAAAAAAGGCACATTGCTTGTGGGAGGTCACACATCTTGTCCATAATCACTTGGCCTTCAAGTATAATACCAATCGAGGGATTTAAATGCAATAAGGGCACAGGTTATAAGCCGAAGGTATTCGGCGGGTTTGACATGCACAGGCTTCACAACCGGGCAACAAAGAGATGTTCCCATAGCGTTTTCACGCAGCATCTCGTTCCCGCTTTATCAGGGAACAGGGTTACAGCCAAGTAACCCGAGACGATCTGCTCACCCTATCTTCTGGTTCAAGTGTGCACTCTCACTCTGCTTTCTGGATTAACAGAAGCTTGTTTGCATCTAGTCGAACATCCAGACAGCAAGGCATTACAATAGTTCAACCAAGAGATATAGGAAAAGCATGAACCAATTTTTCTGCATAGTTTAGTGAGAATATATATTTCTTATCTTGGCAATATTTCTGAGATGAAAAAAACAAATGCTATGCTGGTAATATTATCTACGTGTGCTTAAAATGAGAGATTGGAATCTATAATCACACTGTGGTCTTTTACTGTTGCACTTGATTGAACAT
>JAAGKR010013307.1:0-14279 GCA_011419295.1 Clarias macrocephalus
CACACACACA
The DNA here is from genome assembly GCA_011419295.1 of Clarias macrocephalus. NCBI lineage: Eukaryota > Metazoa > Chordata > Actinopteri > Siluriformes > Clariidae > Clarias > Clarias macrocephalus. The sequence continues at coordinate 11 of JAAGKR010013307.1, forward strand.
CACACACACACACACACACACAGACACACACACACACACACACACACACACACACACACAGACACACACACACACACACACACACACACACACACACACACACACACACACACACACACACACACACACACACACACACACACACACACACACACACACACACACACACACAGACACACACACACACAGACACACACACACAGACACACACACACAGACACACACACACAGACACACACACACAGACACACACACACAGACACACACAGCTGCTCATGCGTAGGAGCCTGAAGCGATCACCGACTGACCTTGAGCCCTGGCGAGCTCCTCGGGCACACCACCCTTCACCCACCTAAAGACTCAAAAGCCTCGCATGGCAAACACTGTCATATTAATTACCATTAGCACCCAAGGGGAACGGCTTCATTAGTTACTGTTGTATATAATTAGCCGTGTGTGAGACGAGTTGGTGTGTCTGGGGGTGTAGGGGTTTAACGCATCACTTGCTCTGGTGGTGTCGGTGCGGTTAAACACGCAACATCACGAGGGCGCGGGGGAGCGAGGGATAAGAGAACGATCTTATGCTTAAACATTTCCTTTATTAATATTACACTTTATTAAGCAGCACAAATTAATATATATATATATATACACATACACGTTTGCATTTGAGGTAGTACTGTAAAATGTTATCTATAATCCTACATGTGGTGCGCTCTAAGCTTCTCACACACTGGCAGGCGGCACAGCATCCTGTGTGGGACAAGCCAATTATTTCCCAAGTTTATTTAGAATCATACCAAAAGGCACCGCGTTACTGATTGGAAGGTCGGCAGTTCGAGGCCCAGCTCCACCAGGCTGCTATTGAGGAAGGCCCCAGAGGTGCTGTCTCATGGCTGACTCTGCGCTCTCTGACCCCTGACCCCAGTTACGCTGCGATTTGCAAAGAAAGAAATTCACTGTCCGGTAATGTGAATGCCACATGTGACACATAAAAACTTAACAGTGAAATTTGTTTGATGACCTCGATCATTTCGGAGCGTCAAATATGCAATAACTTCAGAAAGAGGGGGAATTTTTTTCACAGCACTGTACGCATTGTAATATGGCGCAGTATCGACTGGTCCCTTATGCCCCATATGCAAATACTGAAAAAGTGCATGGGCAATTTCCATTCCTTTTAAGTAAGAAGTGCAATTCCCATCCCTTTGGCCCATATTCATGTCGACTCCGAACAGGCTTCCTCTAATTAACCAGTCTCTGTGTTGTTTATCTCCAGGAAGCCAGACAAAAATCAAGACCGCTCCTCATGTCTTCCTCCTCTCTCTCTCTCACACACACACATACTCTTCTTAGTAATAACAAGGAAGATAATGGTCTTAAGAAGTGTAGATGGGCTTAAGAAGGGGGGGGGGGGGTTTCGGGAACTAAAGGGTTGCAGGAACTTCAAAAATCAGCCTTGCTAATTTGAAGTTGATTAAAAAAAGAGGAAGGATCAGTATTTATGATATTTATGAGGAAGAAGGACTGAGTCTTCTACCAATACATGGCCAGACTGTTCAGTCTATAAATAGGCACATTTAAGATTAAGCTGTAGGGAGAGCAGACTCACGTTGACATACACACACCCACACACACGCACACATGCAAATACTGAAAAAGGGCATGGGAAAAAAGGGCATGTCAGAGAAGGTCAGAACTGAGAAAATAAAGTGTGAATGCTGAGTGACAGCAGACACGTCCAACAACACACACACACAACCTTACACAGTGATTCTGCTAAATCTAGTGCAATCTTTGTCAGACAAATAAAATGTAATTATAAAAAGAGTGGCTCATGTACAGTACTCAGGGCATCTGCCGAATGCTGCACAGGTACAGAGTGTGTTAGTCGCAATAAACATACTACAGTAATCTGCAGCAGATATTTTTATACCGTTAAGCTTACCCTTAACTAACTCCTTGTTGTGAATGAGCGCTTAAGACGACAGAATAAAAGCATATTTGGTGCTTAAATCTGATCACCCATGCAACCTGCCCGTGATTCTTGTGATCTGTCTATAATAAGCTCATCCCAGAGACAAAATCACAGAACTGAACGCCACCAGCAACGCTACGACACGAGCGCTTATCTGTGTCATGCTGTGTGTCGATGAACGTTTTCCCACTTACTCAGAGAGACACACACACAGCGCCGCTGTCACATACGCACACACACTCGACGCGTGCCCAGCTGGCGATGTCACCCCTAACAATATTTATTCCCCTCACGCGGCAATACAACGGTGTCTAATGCAGCACATCTCTCCCCGTATCTAAAAATAGATCAGGACAGCAGAAGCTTTTTACAAAGAGAAAATAAAACCCACAGCTAAACAAAGCAGCATAAGCCAGCGTGGGTGTTATTTATAGCATATTGTACACTCTGTGCAGCAGGAAGGAAGAACAAGACTGCCACGAGCACTCTTTACTGAGAAGGGAATATTCTTACATTTGGCGCGACCTGCATCCACAGTGATGTGGTGTGTACAGGTGTGTGAGAGAGGTGAAAAGCAGGACTTCTCACCCATAGGCCACTCCGGCGATGGTGCACTTCTTGAACTGCATCACATTGCAGGTCAGTGTTCCAGTTTTGTCGGAAAAGATGTACTTCACCTGTGGATAAAGCAGAAGAGATCATTAAGATGATTTTTAAAAAAAAGCAATAACTGGATTCTTATTGATTTGTTTTTTAGGTGCGTGCGCTACTCATGCATTACCTGGCCCAGCTCTTCGTTCAGGTTAGAGGTTCGAGCCATAGCTGGAGTGTTGGTCACTTCATACAGCATATCAGTGTCCTAAAATCCATCAATTAACAGACTGAGTCTCACACTGAACCCTTATTCAACACACATATTATTCCCATCTTTTTTATTATGACAAGCTACACACTGTATAATACATATACTGTAGTGCTGTTTACTGTATCTGAATATCTCCTACAATGATTCAAGAAGCACAAAACAGTGACAGACCAGTACAACAAAGGATATACAAAGTTTATATACACAACAGTGTATGTTCCACTCACAAGGAAAGATTACATCTTATCTACATGATCTTATTTTTAACTGGCAAAAAATGCTTTCTCGTGGCACCACTTCGGCTTGTAAGGCAAGTGCTGAACAATCCGTTTCATTTTACACTTGGTTTTTCCCTACATCATGTGGAGCAATAGAAGAAGGGACTGAGGGCCGCTGAGTTGCTTAACAGCCGTGATGATATCCAGCACAACAGCATGGCCTCGAGTATGATGTTGCTTTTAAACAGCAGTTCCACAAAAAAATGTTTAATCATCAACAGAATATGATTTGTTTGTACTGTACAGTATGGTGAACCCGTTATTTTGCTCCTCCTACACGCGTCCTTCTGCAATTGGTGGAACCACCCAACCGCGACTGGAGGAGGAGCTGGCGACCGACAGTTTGTGTAATTAACAGTTTTAAATTATTTCGATTTCAATTCTTTCCGGTACCATGTAGGCAAAAGCTACAGTAAGTAAAAATAAAACATGATGGTGGACAGTTTCTTTTTTATATTTCCACTTATTCCACTTTAGAATATCAGCCAAGTTAACTTCCTAATTCTGGGGTTCAATCCCAAATCGCATTACATGGAAAGCTGGGGTGCTAGGGTGTACAATCACACCAAGCAGTGCCTGTGATCAGGGCCTTGAGAGGGATTTGGGATTCAGCCTCGTGTTAGAAGCTAGTTATCTTTGTAGCGTGAATTAGGTGCAAATAAACCAACGCAGAATCAATTCAGAAACCATTAGTAAGTAAACAAGTGTTGTTTAAACTGACATAAGGCCATCAGACATGTTTTCTCACTGAAAGAGCTTGTGTTACTGGTTTTATACTGTATGTGGGTTTTGGCTGCTGCTCTCTCCTCAATAGTGACCTACTTTCACCTATGCTCACAACCGAGACTTGGTGGAATTATCAGTTATTAGAAGACCTGTGAGGAGGAGGGATATACAATTAATGAAACATTCCAGTGCTGTTGTGGTCTATTATCACCACTTGTAGAATGACTCTCGTCCAGTCGAGCTACCTGTACTATAACAAAATCGCACTATGCATTGCTTAACTCCACCATCGAGACAAGTACATGAAGTGCACCAGCTGAGACGGCTTCAGTGTTCTGGGAAATTCTAAAAACAAACACACACCGCTCTGTGTGCCTTGGCCCAAATCCGATTTTGTCAACTATAAATGGGCTTTTTGATAGCGTTCCACTTTTAGTTTCACTCTGTGGCTTTTTTGGAACAGCCCTCGAGACTGGGAAGTGTGTGGCTCAGACAAGAATTAACAAGCTCTCTGTTCCTTAGTATTGCATAACTGTATTAAATAAATGTGTCTGATTGCCTTCTGGTTTACCAGCCCACAATGTGTCCCAGTTCTCATTATTATTATTATTTTTTTTGAAGAGTGCGTACGATATACTGTACGTCATTGCTCTCAAAAGGCAGCTTGCCCCTAATATTCTGGTATGTCTGATTTGTACCTTATCAGGACTTTATAATTCAATTACATGTAAATGACTTGTTATTATAAAAGCAATGAAATATTAAAATTTAAACTGTCTGGCCCAAAATTAAGTCACTGTTTCAAAAGGGGCAAATTAATGGCATGCATCAAGTAAAGAAAAAACTAAGGAGATAATTAATTGACTGGAACTGGGTTAAAACCTGTCCAACACATTATTAGAGTTGGTTTCGGACCGTGAACGTCATTGAAGAAATGTGGCCAGAAAAAGATGATGAATGGACATCAATTAAAAGCTTGGTGAAATTGCATTGTTACATAAAGACTGGACTGGACCTTATTCCAGTGGCATCGTTGCATCAGGGAAAGAATGGGAGAACATGACGCAATGAAAGAGCGATCATATATACTGCCCACTGTACACGCCTCTGGAGGCAGTGTCATGATCTGCAGTTGCTTCAGTTGGTCAGGTCTAGGCTCAGCAATGTTATGTAGCCATAAAATGAAGTCAGCTTATGACCTGAATGTACTAAATGACCATGATGTCACCTGATGTCATGGATATATTTAAGGACTCGAATTATGAAAGAGTGGTTCTGGGAGCATAAGAAATCATTTTCACACACAAACTGGCCACCATATTATGTGGGTAAAGGTTGCTGAACACAATATTAGTGTGTGTGACTTTTTCTTGGCCAGGCACTGTACTGTATGTGAATGACAGTAATTCGGTACTGTCAGAGCTGCTAACCAATCAGATTTGTGAATTAACAGTGATGCTGTACAACAGGTCGTAATACTTAGGACCAATGCATGTTGCTGTATTGTGTACTAGCAATTAATATCACCTTTGTATTTAGTTACTGCTACAGGATTCTTCTATTTGATTCTGGTCAGTTGATGAATATGGTGTGTACAATACTGTATATATATATCCGGCAATAAAAAAAAATAAAAAAAACAACCACACAGATGTTATGGACCACAAGCGAATAGTTAAGAACCTTGTTTGGATAATTACTGCAGTGATTAATACGATTAAGTTATTTTACCCTAAATGTTTCTTAAACATCCAGGTCAGAAGACATATCCTGTGGTCATTGGCAAAGATATTACTATGTTTCAAAAGGGTTATTAAAGTTATCGGCCTGCATCAAGAAAGGAGATTGCTGAATCTACTAAAATTGGGTTTAAGAACTGCAAAAAACCTGTAAGAATCATGGTGAACCGTTATCTTCGAGGAAGAAATATGGCTGGAAAAAAAAAAACAATCTTGAATAAGCGTAATGGGGAAACTCAAACAAACTACTCATAGTGAAAGTAAGAGCGTTTCAACAATGAAAAGAGAACTCAAGGGATTGGGACTAAACAGCTGTGTAGTCTTACAGTAAGTAAACCTCTTATCAGTGAAGGGAATCGGATAAAAATGCCTCAATATGCTTGGGAGCATAAAGATTGAACTGTGGAGCGATGGAAAAACTCTGGACCAAAAATGATGAGTGCATCAGGGTAAAAAGAGAGGCAGATAAAATGATGCACACATCATGCCTAGTGCCTCGTACAACTCGGTGGGGGCACAGTGCTATGATCTGGGGTAGCTTCAGATGGTCAGGTCAAGGTTCAGCAAAGTTATGTGCCCAAAAAAAATGAAGTCAGCTTACCATCTACTGTAAATATACTGAATGACCAGGTTTTTACATTTTCAAAGATGCCACAGTCAGGATTCACCGGCCTCAAATTGTGAAAGAGCGGTTCAGGGAGTACAGTATGACTACCAAAGAGTCCAGACCTTAACCCCATTAAGAATCTTTGTGATGTGCTGGAGAAGCGTTTACACAGCGGTCGACTCTCCTGCCATCAGTACAAGATCTCTGTGAGAAATGAATGCGACTCTGGACAGAAATAAATATTGTGTTCTTGCATAAGCTGAACAAAATGATGCCACGACGATAATCGATATTAGAGAGTGCAATTTTTTTTTTTTGGCTTGGCAGTGTATATAATATATAACCATACCAACAGCACTCCCAAGGTAATTAAACGCTGCTTGGTCCTTAAATCTTTTGGAGACGCGTCAGGCACTTGAATGGAAGCTCATTCTCATCTTTTATAAGGTCAGTGTCATCAGGTTGCTAAGGATTTAAGGCTTGCATTCGTGCTACAATTCTCTTATTAATGTCCTATACAGTCCTGAGTGTAGTGATGGTGTTTACTTGTGGACTGAGTGCATGACTGGACTGGGAGTGAGCCAGGTGTCCAGCTCACAATGGATAACCGCGCGCTTTTTAACAAACAATCAATTAGGCATCAATTAAAACGGTTAACTTAATGAAATTGCCTGATACTCACCCAGTTAATAAAGTAGGCCTGGATGAACTTGATCACCTCAAGTGTCACCAGCAGACTAATTGGTATCAAGTTGTTGAAGAGGATGATGAAGGTAAGGAAGTTCAGACCAAAGTTCGCTGCACCGCCATCTGACATAGTCCGGAGAGGAAGAATAAGAAACCGAAAAAAGTGCAGAGAGGAAAGGAGGGTAGTACAAAGAGACAAAGTCAGTTTAAATAAACAGGAAATGTGCGTTGAAGGGAGGAAAAAAAAAAAAAAGAAAAAAAAAAAAATCAACAATGCCAGAAGCTCACTCCCATCTAATGGGCATCGTTTCCACAACGTTACGCGTGTACCACAGAACGTTGTCCAAACGCTGTGCCATTAGCTGAGATTACCCCCTACTTCCCATCCATACAGTACATCTCCCATCTGCCTCTAACCGTAAGATTTCCATCCCCTTTAATTAGCACCCACAATGATTCGGTTAGCTGAGCTTCCAAACAAAGTTGGTGACATCATAGCAGCCGTCTTTGAAACAAGCACGACTCCAAGCAATGAGTTCCACACAAAGCACTGGGGTGACAGGACCGAGACTTCTCCCATCTCAAATCCCACCGTGAACAAAAGGGAGACGAAACAAAGCTACACTGACACATGGCACGTCACGGCTCACGCGTGAACTAACCGGTGAGTTTAATGAGCATTACCTGTCCTGTATACAACCCAATCCTGCTCAATCAGAGCGGATAGGAGAGGGAGTCCTTCCCCAAGGGCACGAAAGGAAAACATTTAGAATGGACAGTGAGCAAGAGGTGGCCAAATGATGTGGACTAGTGTTATGGAGGCTGAGTCTGAACACAGCGGGGGAGAGAGAGATGACTGCTACAGGGTGGGAGGGAACATGACCGGCTTGGATGATTTGATGCAAAGGAGAGGGACTCGGCCCAAAGCACACTCCCTGGAAAAGGAGGGAGTGGGGGGAGGGATAAAGAAAGAAAGAAAAAAAAAGGAGGAGAGTGGTGACATTTCTAATTGTTTATGTAGACTGGAGACATCAGAGTTAAACCCTACCTGAACAAAAGATAAACCTTAAGTGATCTAAAATTAGACGTAAATGCATAATCGGCAACACTTCTTCTTCTATTAAAATAGAGAACGAACCGTTAGTGCTTTTTAAAAAAAAAAATTTTTTAAGCTTTTAAATATTTGACTCCCTATGCTAATATCTAATTTGGAGAAATCGTCATAATTCATGAACAACAAATAAGAAAAAAAAAAAAAAAGCTCGATCCTGTGTACTTCACAGCGCTCAAATGTTAAACCGCCCCACAAAATCTCCACTCTATACTATTCCACCACACGACATGCTCCGAGTACTGAACATACACCCAGGAGCCCTGCGTCAATGCAGTGAGAAGTTACGGTTATTGGATTAAGCCGGGGCCGGGATTGGCGATGCTCCACGCTGAGGAGTAGCCAAGGTTTAAGCTGCATTAGGGTAGTTCCAGCTGTAACCAGCAGTGCACCAAGGGGTTGCAGGGAGACGTCAGCAAGGTCAGCGATTCAGAAGACAACCATCAGCATTTACAGACAAAAAAAAAAAGAAGTTATTTTTACACTCCATGCTTCAAAGAGAAGGTTGGAGGGGCGGGGGGGGGGGGGTTACTGCAGGTGGTGCGACTGCATAAGAAATTGACGTAGAGGTAGAGAATCTTCCAGGCTTTTGCGCATACGGTAAACTATTACGGACCTGACCTAGGACGAACACGGCTGAGCCTGATGGCGGAAAACCGCAGGGGGGGCAAATGTCAAATGAATAATTTATAATGTATAATAGCTACACTGCTGCTGTATGAGGTAAGCGCTCTAGGGGAAACATAAGAATATCTACACCTTAAAACTGCGTTGCACTGCTGACTGGTTACAGCTACTCTATCCCTCTTCCTCCAGTGCATCAAGTCCTACAATGAGTTTTCAATGCAATCCTATCAGGATGTCTCCTGCTGTTTTTACTGACACAATGAGAAATGGCTAAAGCGAGCAATCAAATGCATCAATGGCACCGCTCTCTCTCTCTCCCCGTCTCCATCTCCTTCTCTCTCTCTTTTTTTTTTTTTCAATACGAGACAAAAACTAGCTTTAGACTGAGTCTCACTCCTTCAGAAGAATACAATCAATCTCTAGATGAAGACATGAATTATGACCTTACTGTTCCCTTCAAGAATAGCTTTACCATCTATGAAGTCTGCGTTGTAATCCAGGCTATTGAGCCGACTTCATAAAGCAATGCCGCAAAATCTGAAAAGGCAACACTGTGCCCAAGATGCGCACTCCTACTGCAGGGAACGGCGTGGGTCATAAAACAAGCAAGGATCGAACTGGACATAAAACAACCTTTCTTATACAGGCTGAGAGAAACGAAGTGTGATGGAACTTGGTTGGTGACATGTTAATCAATTTGCAAGTGTCCTGGTCATAGAGTGCAGAAATTCTCTCCATCCGTAGTGCGGTCTAAAGTCCTATCCGAATTTGGATCATTTTAAACGGCCAAATTCGAACATGCCTGCATTAATACATGCATTCAGGGGGCATTTCTCCCAGACCTGTCAAGCAGCAGTGAAACAAAAGACAGTGATTCACAAACAAGAAGAGGGGAAGAAAAAAAAAAAAAAAAAAAAAAAGCAGCGGCAGCAGCGACAGGGGAAAAAGAAGGGCAAGGTATTTAGAAAAGGTCACTGCTTGTCCCTTAGGTGTGTCTACTTAGTAGGAAATCCTGCATCATGACCGCTTAGGGTCTCGAGAGTGCGGGATAACACACCTATATTAAAAGAAGACGGAGTACGTGAGGCAGCCTGCATGCATAACTTTTGATCATTGAGATGCCTCGTTTTCCTCTGCAGTTATACAACATGTATAGAAAAACATCATCATCAACTTATACAACGGGTGTTCAAGTCAAACCGTGACTTCTGATTGGGCAGAATAGTAGAACACACTTATGAGAGTAAAAACTACCTTTATTTCCTCTACATAATCCCACAGTTTTACTAATGCCCCAATTCCATCAGACTGCTGTTCACACCTGAAACACTGGCCTCCCAGCAACTCCTTTAATGGTCCAATCATGCGGAAATCACTTGGATCGAGAGCAAGACTGTAGGGGGGGGGGGGGGGGGAATATGGCAATAACTCCCAGCTGAGTTCCTATAATGTGCAAGTAGTGCAGTGGTAGTGCAGGAGGAGTTTATACATTGTGCTGCAAAAACAGAACGGTTTTGATCAATCCTGGCTCTTTTTTCCATTAAAGGAAAGAGCTATTAAGAGAGTTCCTGGGTGTACTGAGAAACTGTTCTACCTTGATGGAATCCAAGCACTAGTGTTGCAGGGGAGTGTATAGTGAGAAATATATAGAAATATAGTTTTTATTTTCATAACCGTGTCGTTATTTTGTCCAATCAAAAGGCCCGGTTTGACTTGAACACCCATTTTGGAATTAATGATTTGATAAAAAAGTTGCGTTGTTCTACAACTGCAGAGAAAAACAAGGCATCAGATGCCACTTTAAATGCAATTTCAAATCATATTTCTAATTGCCATGGATACTAAAGGAAAACCTACAGTATTCCAGTTATTAAAAAAAAAAAAATGCAGGTTTTCAGATTGCTGTATATAAACTTTCACAGTCTGCCTACCCAGAAGGGTTTTCCCAGGCTGCCGCACATACTGTATTTCTGTTTAAACAAAGAAAAAGGCAGCAACATCTTTTGCTTCATTTATTATTAACAGAGCATGGACAGGTGCTTTAGGCCAGGTGCTTGCAAAGAGTTTAAGGCGTCACCAGAATGAAGGTGGAGGGAGAAACATGACTAAGATCAGGCACTAGGAAAGTCTATACAGTCACATATCTGGAGGGGGGAAAAAACCTATCACTGGATCCCCTGGTGTGTGCCGTCCTCTGCAATCACCCTCACAAAGTAGGGCGAGCGCATAACGGCCTGGGTTTGCTCAGCAAAGCCTGAGCCTCAGCTAGGGATTAGTAAGGAGGGCTGATTCACGCATGGCCAGGGCTTTTAAATGGTTGTTACCTGGAGCTGTTAAAGAAAAAAAAAATGACAACAACACAGAAAAAAAAAACGAAACAGAATGTTAGAAAGGAAACAGAGAACAAAAAAAAATATATTCAGCAGCGTAGTGATACTCAACCATTTCCACATCCCAATCACATGTGTATGTATATGTCAACAGTTTTATCTTACGGGGAAATACAAATGTTTTCCCGGCTTTTTTTTTTTTTTTTTAAAGACAAATATTCACTTGCATAGCAATGCATATTTGTTTATACAATGCAAACTCAAAGAAAGGCAGACATTAATGCAGATAAATAAATAATAAAAAAACAAAACTACAAATGAGTGAGCAGACAGAGACAGGATGGCGGTACAGCATGGAGAGGACGGTGAGCGGGACGCTTACAGTTGAGGTCCATGTACCAGGCGGCATTGCCATACTGGTACTTCCAGATGGTTTGTCCGATGGAGCAAACCAGAGAGATTGCCAACAAGCAGCCGAACAGCACCAGGATCTGGAAGTTGGTGATGCGCTCTACGTTGGACAGCTTCAGAGGAGGCCGTGTGGAATTCTGAAAGCAATGGGAAAACAGTGATTTATGCAATTATCCAAGTCATGGGGTAATGCAATCCGTGCCCGGATAGACAAAGCGAGATCATGGATCAGTTGGTCTGCCATACTAACTGGGGCTTGGGTGGTTGGAACCCTTTGGTGATGGTGATGTGGTGGTTATCACTGTAGCCTCACACCTCTAGTGTCGAGGGTTCGAGGCCTGCGTGTGTGGAAGTTTGCATGTTCTCCCCATGCTCCCCCCACAGTCCAAAGACGTGCAGATCAATTGGCATTTCCAAAGTGTGTGCGTCCTACGATGGACTGGCACCCTTGTCCTGGGTGTATTCTTTCTCGTACCCCAAGTCTCCTGGGATAAGTGGTATAGAAGATGAATAACCCCTAGTGGGCTCTGTAAACTCTGTAAATGTAAAGCATAAAATTCTTCGGAGGTTAGCAGTTTTGTCTGAAGTCCAGGAACCATGCCACAGTCCATCTTGCTGAGCTCAGAGTTTCCCTTTATTCTGATGAATAAAATGAGCAGGTATATAAGGTGTTCCTAATTAAGTTGCCAGTGAATACATATTTATATTGCAAACAAACTGAGGTTTTAAATTTTTTATTCATTTTTTAATTCATGTTTTAAAATGCCAGCTCTTTCCTTATATCAAACAAAAAGGTGATTATGATCCCTTTGACATTCCCGCCTCTCATTCACACTCGTATCTTTATACACACAAAGACATGATTTATATTATTAATGTGTGAAACACAGTTATGTTCTACATTTTATTTATTTAGTCTTGCAAGAAGAAAACTGACAAAGCCGCCACTGTGCAGAAGATGAAGATAAATAAAGCATGCACGCGTCATGCACAGCAGGGTGTTTATCTCCATCATACTGTACATTGGCATCTGCAGCAATCGGCCTCTGCAACAAACTGCTGCTGCGGCATCTTGGCAAACACTTCAGGTGTTTAAACACGCCTTAAGAAAAAAGCTCTTTCGAGGAAAAGTGCTTAACAACAACGTGACTGAAGAGATGAGGTGAGAAGAGAAGACTCGCCTGCATGAGCTTGGTGTCGTGGCCTGTGTAGACCACGATGCCGTGCACCCACTGTGTGTTCCTGAGCTGCGCTCCTCTCAAAAGGATCTGATCCGGACCCAGTGGCACTGTGCTGGATTGAGAAATGCGTTGTTCAGTTAACGCGACACCAAACGCAACGTCAAATGCAGACAAAAAGTCTAAAAAAGTTTGCTAAACAATGATTCAACTAAAAAGAAACTGGAACAAGCTGTACAGCACCAATGTGCTTACAGTTCAAAAATTCTGTCCTAGCTTTAAACGTAATAAAGAAATAAACCAAATTAAGCTTTAACGGATAAATAAAACCGTTTATTTTTAGCGCCGCGATCGCTCATCCAGAACACAACATCTAAAAATGTCTCGACACTCAAAGGACGTTTCCATCATTAATATTTCAGGCACTTCTCTAATAAATCTGACTCCTCATCATCAATATTTCATATCTATGTAATACACTATATGTGAGTACAGTTCCCTCATTGCCTCACATTACCCTTTCTACACTCCCGCTGTGCCCTTCTCACCTCTGTCCATCCAGACGGATGTTGCCTACAAACTCGTACAGGTGTCTGTTGGGGCTCTCGCACTCCATACGGCCGGACAGACGCATTAGACTGTCGATGTCCTTTATCTCAGAGGTGATCTGAAGGCCCTGGGGATAAATTCAGAGAAATGTGATAGGACATGACAATAAGCTCTTCCAAAAGGACACAATGTGAAACAGAAAGAATTTGCACAGTCATAATGTATTGAATATTATACATATAGACTCGATGTCAAATTTATTCTAAATGCTTCTACACTGAATTGTGCAATTATCCAACCGGCCAGTCCTGTGGTGTCATAATACAGACAATCTTGGAGATTAATGGAAACATCGAGACCTTTATGTATACATTAAACATGATCGCTGTGACTTGGTGACTTGTTGGTGCCAGGAAAGTCGATTCAAGTATTTCAGAAACTGCTGATTGCACAGATTAAGCAATTGCTAAAATAAAATAGCAAAAGTTAAAAAGTCACTGTAGATCAACCTGGTAGTACAGTAGATGAACTACAACCGTTGCAGAACACATCAGGTTTCACTGCTGGAAATCTACAGGAGACCTCAGTTTCACACACACTCAGAAACCTGACAGTATGGAAAAGTTTGTTTTGATGGTTCTTTTTATTATTATTATTATTATTATTATTATTATTATTATGCATCATTCTGAGTAAATTGTCCTGGACATCAGCAGTTTTTGAAATATTTCGAAATATTTTGAAATCATGCCACAGGTCTCCAAGTTTACATTTTCCCCCGTTCTGATGTTTGATGCAAACTGAGGTTAACATTAACATACGCTCCTCATGTTGTCTACATCTGTATGATGTCATCATAACATTTTGCTGACTGGATGACTGAACAAATAACCAAAAATAAATCTTAATTAAATCCAAAATTCATGCAGTTTGATGCAGTTAAGGCTGTTACTGCATTAACTACTTTAGAAAAAAAATTATGTAGAGTAATTTATGGAAAAAATATACACTTTAAAAGCTTATTATAAATTAATTGTTTATCCTTATACCGTAAGTTCTTATAGCTACAGTGAGTTACTGCATATCGCAATAATATTCACATAAAATACAGTATATACAAAACCTTATATCATTAGGACAATTATTAGTTAAGAAAATGTCATTCAAAAAAAAACAAAAAAAA
>JAAGKR010013308.1:0-14274 GCA_011419295.1 Clarias macrocephalus
ACACACTCACACACACACACTCACACACACACACTCACACACACACACACTCACACACACACTCACACACACACTCACACACACACTCACACACACACACACTCACACACACACACTCACACACACACACTCACACACACACACTCACACACACACACTCACACTCACACACTCACACTCACACACACACACTCACACACACACACTCACACACTCACACACACACTCACACACACACACACTCACACACACACTCACACACACACTCACACACTCACACTCACACACATTGGGTGACTGGGAAATCAAGCTCAGTGCCTATGATGTACTAAGGATATATGTGGAATATACAGAGGCTTAATGGTTAGCACGGTTGCCTCATACTCCCAGGGCTGTGGTTCGAATCTTGCCTCCACTCTGTGTGTTTGTGGAGTTCTCACGTGCTTGGTTGGTTTCAGCCCAAAAATATGCGGTGGAGGCTGATTGTGGTTTCCAAAGCTCAGTGAGTGGGTGTGTGCTTGTGCCCTCTGAAGGGTTGGCACCCAATCCTAACCGAGGTTCCCTGAGATAGTCTACGGGCCCCTACGACTTTACACCGGATAGACAAGGGTGTAGGACAATTGATGGATTTGTATGGAACTATCCTTAATCCACACACACACACCAACACACACACCAACACACACACCAACACACACACCAACACACATACTCGGACTCAGTCAGAAATGCTGACTTATACATATTTACGCTCAGTCACACAAGCCCACCACACTTACTCACGCCCAGTCAATCTGTGCTGTTTCATCACATTTCCTTAGCAAGGGTTTAGTAACTTTATTACAGAGATCTGCATCTGGCATTTGTTTTAATTTTCACTCCACAGATCAGATCAGGCATCGGCCAATGATCGGCTCCATTCAGATAAGTCAGGTTCTAGGTTAACCTCAGATAAAGTTTATATAAAGCTATACAGAACAGCTCATGGCGCTTGTCACCAGTGCCTGGGATAAGAGACGTCTCCTGCATGGAAGACTGCATGGAAGTGACTACTGGCACTACTTAAAACACAGTACTTGCGACTTAAGACACAGGACGGGCAAACGTACGAATTGTCATAATCACAAAGAAAGGTCATCAGGCCTGACATTCAGACTTCCATCAGGAAGGTGTGGAAAATTTTTTTTGTGTCTTTTTCCCCAATTTTCTTCCTAATTTAGTCGTGTCCAATTCGCTCCCACATTAAGGCTTCTACTATCACAGCCAGGAGGGCCGAAGACTTTCCTCCGAACCACGTAATGCCAGCCGACGTCTTTTCGAACTGCTCGCTCACGCAGCGTTGGGGGAGGCGTAACACACTCGGAGGACAGCGCTATCCGCTCCTTCCGCTTGCGTGAGCTCACAGACGCCCCTGATTGACTGGCTGTAGAGCCGTGATTAATGTGGGAGCACTAAGTACCTCTCATCCCTCTCCTCCGAGAGAGCTCGGCCAATCAGCTCTCTCTAGGCCTCCGGCTGCGAGAGGTTACAGCATCACCCGGCAATCGAACTTGCGATCTCCGGATGATAGGACGAGCACTTTACCACTGCACCAAGGTGTGGAATTTACAACCGAACAGGAAACCTGTAGAAACTTTCATCGGAACATAGCCTTTTTAGGTAAGGTGTAAGGTAGAGACGGGAAAAATAAATTGATTTATTGAGATTATTTTGTGTTGAAGTTCATGTATTACGTCACTGACTCGCAAATCGTTTATCATTATTATTATTATTATTGTTATAGTTATAGGCAACTCATCTCAGACATTCTTAACTTTAGAAAACAGGCACGCACACGCCCACCCACAGTCAGTCAGTCAGATCCGAGAGGACCAGAGGGCAGAAATGACAGCCAAGTGTATAGACAGCCAAAACAGCCGAGTCGAAATCGATACACGTAGCAAGCGGGAAAGAACAGAGCTGATGCCAGCACTATAAACAATTATACAGCTTTCTCTCTAATTTCTCTCTAATTTAACTCTATGTAGACGTTTATAATGTACAAACTAATGAAAAATTATTCTTTAATAGAAGCAAAAAAAAAAAAAAGTACATTGAGTGTATTTGGTGCTTAAAAAAAAAAAAAAAAAAAAAATTCAGAAAAAAAAATTGGCCCCCTTACAATGAATAGTTAATGGCGTCTCCCCTGGGGATAACAGCATGCTTTCTTGTGGTCGCTTGTGCATTTAGAAATTAATTCTGCATGTCAATGTGGTGTAGCATCAGTAATAGAATGTGACAACACATCAGTGCCAGACTGACACACGACATCAGTGGTGGAAAGTTTTTAAACAGAGGCTAGTCCACAGTCAGCCACATCTGTATGGTGCCACTATGCTGTACTTGCCAGAACAGTTGGAAGTAGTAAAAGGAACGGATATATAAATACCTAGGGCTGGTCCCCGAGTGGTGCAGTGGTAAAGTGCTTGGCCAATCACCTGGAGATCGTTAGTTCGATTCCTGGGCGATGCCTGTAGCTTCTCGCAGCTGAGGGCCGAGCTGTCTCAGCGGGGTGGGATGGGACTCACTTAGCGCTCTGACATCAATCACGGCTCTACAGCCAGTCATGAGAGAACCTCAAATGCAGGGATACCACTCGACTGAACAAGGTGGTCAGGCGAGCAGAATCTGTGGCTGGTTTTAAGAGGAACTCACTGGAGATGGTACTGGAAAGGAGGACCTTGAACAAAATGATGTGCAACACCAATCACCCACTGTATGGAGCATTTTCTCAGAACAAGAGCCTGTTCTGTCATTGTGCTGCTCTACTGACCAGGCACGCAATCCTTGGAGATGGAGATTCTTGGTCAGATGGTCCCTCAACTACTCTTCTTCCTCGGTTATACAGTACATGCAGCTCTGCTTCATAACAGACTCACCGTTCACAGTCATATTTATTATTCTACTAATCATGTTCCCTTATCTGTATTAACTCTCATCACCTCAGTCTTGCACCATTCACTTTTACACTGCCGTCACGTTCAATGCCTATAATCTCAGTTTCTTAACTAGTCTCTCCACTAATATTTGTCCTCATTCACCTATCCATTTCATTTCTTTGTGTATATCATTTTTTTCTGTCTACATTATACATGATTGGATGATCACTGGGGAGCTATAAAGTATTTACAGTATCCATCTAGATTCTGGTGGAAGCCAGTAATATTTTAACCACACACTGCCCCCTAGTGGACATACCTTTAAGTGCCCAATACATTTGAAATCCTGAGGCTCCAGCAAAACATGAATCTTGTGTTCTCGTGATCACTTCCATTTTGATTTGTGAGACTATTTGTGTACTGTATGATTTACGGCCAAGTCCGTTTTTTTCCACAGAAATTTCTTCACAACAGCTGCTAGACAACTTTTCTTGAAAGAGTCCCCATTTCCCGGTGACACAATCATTTCCCAGAATTTGACGATATTTATTTATACGGAAGGAGGAAATGGTCAAAGTGAACAATCACAAATCACATTCTCTTGCATATCGTCGAAAGCCGGTAAACATTTAATTATAGGTGATGATTCTTTTCCAACATTACTCAGGAGATATGCATATGTGAGTCATTTGTGTTAGATGGAAGTAGAGCAGTCGCTCAGCTTGAGCAGAAAACTAGAATACCTGCATATAAAGTGATATTTTTGTCTGTACAGTATAAACGCGGATTATTCTTTTGAAGGGTGCCAATATTTCCTCAGCAGCCTGTGTAAATATACATGCAAAAAAAAAAAAAAAAGAAAGAAAAATACTTCAGCATATTCTCCAACAGCCAGAGGCGAGCTTACAAACACCTGACGGTTTGTAGTAATATGGCAGCGAGCACGTGTCTCTTACACAGACATTCCTATGGGACGAGTGGGAGTGAAGTGTAGTAGACGAGAAACCAGATATCTGACTAAGGCCTGTGAGTCAGACATCAGTCAGAGCGTGTCTCTGCCCTCTGTTGGTGCTTCAGCCCAACTGCTTGGCTTGAACAAATATAATATGACTCATTTTACCACAATCTTACACCTGACTAAAATAGCAACTCCTACATTCTTTTTAAATATACAATTTTCCTTGACATGTGAATAACAAGTGCATCATTTAAAAAAAAATCTCTGCATGTACAAAAACTGTTGGAAGGCGTCAAAAGAGATGATGGATGTGTGCGTCTGTGCTTGTGCTGCTGAGTACACATTTTGGTCCGCATATTCGTCTATTAAAGGTGGAAATTAGTAACTTGGTTATGAATCATTCAGGCACAATGGAATATTTTATATACTGCTGGTTATGCTTGTTGTGATTTACTGCTAGCAACGAACTCTTCGTGTTTTAGGTTCTATGTTGAAGACGTTGTGGTGGTTAATAAAAAGATGGGAATCACCAGGGGATGACCTGATATGACATTAAGATACAGTACCAGTCAAAAGTTTGGACACGAGTTTGGTTTTATTTTCTACATTCTAGAACAATAGTGGATTTTTTCCGTAAACTATGAAATAACACGTCTGGAATCATGTACATAAGTAACAACAAAAACAGCCAATTGTTATTTTACAGATTCCCTTATCCAGAATGACATTTTATACATCTGAGCAGTTGAGGGTTAAGGGCCTTACTCAAGGGCCCAACAGTGTTGCAACTTGGTGGTGGTGGGATTTGAACCTGCCTTAACCATCAGTCCAATGGTTTAACCATACAGTACCACTACCCACTTTAAGACACAAAGGTTAGCTGATCTGGAATAGTTCTATTAAGAGCAGTAATGTCAAGTGCATTTGTAAAACCCATCAAGCACCATGATGAAACTTGACTCTCATGAAGATCATCCCAGGAACACAAGACCAAAACTTACAATCGGCTGCAGAGTAGAAGATCATTTAGAGTTACCAGCCTCAGAAATCAGGAAATTAACAAACTGCACCTCAGATTAGAGCCACTTATGGAGCGTAAGTAGTGGACACATCTCAAGATCAACTGTTCAAAGGAAATTATTGCATATTTTGGACGTCTTCTGGACTGTTTTACAATGTACGGTAGAAAGAAATACAAAATTAGAAGAGATCATGGAGTTAGAAGGTGTGTCCAAACTTCTGAGCAGTAGTGTAGGTGCTGACTCAATTTGTGTTGCAGTTCTATTAGTATCACGATTTAATAAATTACCTGAATGTATGTATATATATTATTTTATAATTTTTTTTATTGCAAGTTTAAATAATAATATAGATCCCATCACCTGTAGCATTATAGAGGAAGAGCAACATTTGACCATCTCATGTATAAAAACACACATAAATATGAGGATAATTTACAAAAAAAAAAAAAAAAAAAAAAGATTTGGAGTACAGTACATGGTGTCAGTACATGATACCCGAATTGTTACAGTACATGAATGGTCAAGGTGTGAACTGCACCTTGAGATATTTGTCATGAGTAGGGGAAATGGAAACACTCGCGTCTCTGTGTTCAGTGCTTGCGGAACTGAAGTGCTCTCACACACACACACACACACACACACACACACACCAGTTTATTTCTACTACGCTTGAGCAGTATTGATAAAAAAAAAAGGAAAAAAAAAGGTGTTGAATTAATTGTTAAAAATCTCAAAACACTGTTTGATTTTCTAGACTATATCAGGTTACATTACAATACCTGTAATAAAATGTCATTTTGTCATGTACAGTAAAAACAACTCGTGACTGCGCAGTCATATATATATACACACACAATATAATATAATATAATATAATAATAATATAAAAAATTAATATTATATATATATATATAATTTTTATTTTTTTGCAAATCAATGAATGAATAACTAGGTGCTTTCTAAATATAATTGCCTTATAAATCCTCAGTCTCTTAAAACACCCACTCAAACATTTACTATCTACCTTTATGAGGCACCCTGAACAACACTGAGCCACGTTACACACAGTCTCATAGCATTTTACTCAAAGTGTTGCGTCATAGGTCACAATTTCTGATCACAAATCCAAACAATAGATGCAGACGGATTGGGAGTGTGCTGAAATAAAGGACCTGCCTTTTCCTTCCTTAACAGGACGTGGAGCTTCAACTACTAGAAGAGCTTACTGTACAGTACACACACTTGAATAGAACTGGCAATACAAGCCTATCCTATAAAGTCCTACAATCAATATGGCTTTAGATGCATAAATAAAATAAAAAACTTAAGGATTCTATTCTCTACCAAAGAAATGATCGTAGAAGTTTTTTGACTCTCGAGAGTCACAATATAATGATGTGTTCCTTACAGTTTCAGGGCAGAGACACAGTAAATATTGTGCATTAATAAACTGCTACCTGTATATGTTTTGTGCTGGTTTGGTCGAAAAGATTTTACTCTAGAGTGAACATCCAAAATTTTGCAGAAATAAAGTAAATGAGTGTAGTTAATTACTATCACTGTCTAGATTATTTTCTAGAATTAGACTTTCTCTCCTTTCTATGCTCAAATGGCCAATTGTACTGTTATCATCTTATGTGCACCGGCAGGATTTTTTTCAGTTGAAAAACATTTCCACCACACGGTATCGAACATGCTGAGAAAATAAGATGAAAATAACAAATTCTTCACAAATAAAGCAGCCAAACGACATTTGTGGCTAGATAAGAACATGTGATCAAGTGTACTGTGGTCTCATAAGCCTTAAACTGACACTTAAAGTGAAACTTGTGTGTGTGTGTGTGTGTGTGTGTGTGGGAGGAGTGCGAGATGTGAATCTCCTGAGAGCAAAAACATGTGCACAGTCAATGAGGATATATTGATACTATATTTATACACAGATCAGCCATGACATTAACACTACAGACCATTAACACATTATTGTTGATTATCAATTATACCCCCACCCATGTACTTTAATTATATAAGTAAAATATTTTAAGCCTTTTTTTTAAATTATTATTTCTTACAGCAAAAGTCAATTCAAGACCTTAACTTGTGAGTGTTTCATACGGAGTAAAGTGAGGCTGGAGTCAGTGCATCAAGAGCCACCATGCACACACATCTTCAGGAAATGGGCTACAACTGTTGCATTCCTGGTATCTAGCCACTTCTGGACCAGTAATAACATCAAAAGTGTTTTACATAGACTAAGGAGAGAAAAAAAAAAAAACTGGACTGTTGCTCAGTGGTCCAAAGTCCTCGTTTTAGATTAAAGTAAAATTTGCATTTAGATATCAAGGTCCAGGATGATTGCTGTGCTTAATTGGCCAGCCAACTCACCTGATCTGAACCCCATAGAAAATCGACAGTTTATTGTTAAGAGCAAGATGAGAAACACCCAACCCAACAATACAGATGAGCTGAAGGCTGTTATCAAAGCAACCTGGTCTTCAGCAGTGTCACAGTCTGATCACCTTCATGCCATGACACACTGATGCAGTAATTCCAGTCCAGAAGTTGGACATTTCTATATTGTAAATCCTTTTTTGATTGATCATAGGAAATATTATAAACAAAAATGTTTGAAATATTTCACTATAATCAACAAAATGCTTCCTTACAAAAGACAATGTAAAAAAAGGACAATTATCATCAGGTACAAATTTATCAGGTTTGGTCTTCTTAGTTCAGGAAAAGGGAAATCGTAACACTACAGTGCATGAAAACATTCTAGACAGATGTGTGCCAACAGTATGGTCAAAGGTGAGGGTCAGGTGTCCACATACTTTTGGTCCTATGATGTATGAGAACTAAATCTGTCGCTCAATTAGAATAAAAAATAAAATAATAATAATAATAAATAAATAAAAACATTTCCCACCTAAATGCAAGTAGAATAAACCAAACGAAGGCTAATCAGATGGAAATATTTATTTGATTGAGCAAGGTGAGAATAAACACCACCCACATGGATTTGGCTGGTTTGCAAAAGGTAGCTTAACATATTTCTATGTTTTACAATCAGACATCAGCATGTATTTAGTCACATAAGGACCGAGTGTTGACATTTTAACAGCAGTGACAGAAACAGCTCCTTACCTTTAGTTCGACAAAACCAATACTTCTGACGGCGTCTCATTTTTCTCAATCCGCTGCCCATTATGTGTTTCTTTCTAGCAGATCCTCCCGGTTGATATTACAATAGAAGAAGCGGCAGACTTGTGTTTAGATGCCTGCCTTTTGGTGTCAATATTCCAACATGCGAGTGGCGATCGAAGTTCTGTATGTCCTCCTCAAGTCCATAGTAAGAGCCGCTATCCCGGTCATGGCGTCGGCCATCATCACCTACCGGGGGCAGTCCGGGGCAGATGAGTCATCTTGAGACTAAAAGCCAGAAAATCCATCACTGGTCATCAGCAGGACCATCGGAGAAAAGCACGACTTCGGGACAGAGAGAGATGAGGACAACATTGGGAGAGAAAGTAGCTGAAAGGGCAGTTCTGATGCTCGTCTTCCTGTTGATGAATAAGGACCAAAAATATCCAGCATAGCTCGACTTCCTCGGCACTTTCCCGTCTCCCGCTCATTCGCCTTCCGTTTAAAGCGGCATGAAAAATAATCCGGTGTGATCCACAGGCTCACACAGAGGTGAATGAAGGACAAGGCGAAAAGCAAATCCAAGCCATCCGTACTTTTTTTTTTTTTTTTTTGGTACAATGATATTTCCTCTTGGTCCTAAGAAGTGATGCTGGATTTCTCCTGATCTTGAATCCCAAAAGGTTGTTTTTTTCCTAGAAAGCATCCAGGCTCAAAATGAGACTATCCTGTACACTGGGAAAATTGTACTATAAATCTACCCATGAGGCATGTTTATACCAAAGACGTTCTGCCTACAAGTGTCTTGGCTATAGTGTGGTCTGTGTAGTAGTGACACAGTTTGCGATGATGTTCAAATTTCAAGTATAACCCACTGAGGAAGAAAAGAAAAAAAAAAAAAAAAGCCAGGAAACACAAGCTGATTGTAGTGTTAGAACAACAACTCAACGCCGAGCCAGGCCTCTCCAAAGGAAGAGCCAGAGGAAGAACTGCTGAGCGACTCGGCTACACTACAATAAGCTTTCTATGGCAGTAACACGTCACTACCTTATATTTCTAACCCGCATTTAACATCTTATTTAAAAATTCCTTTCGTGATTTGTCGGTATGGTCCCACTCATCGGCTGAGGAAAAGTGGAGGGTCAGGGCCAACCCCCGAATATAATCTAAAAGACGAATGAGGTACAGCGTGAGAGAAAATGACAAAACACCCAGAAGGTAGCATGGAGCGTATGATAAGCATAATGTTAAATGATATTGGAAACTAATTCTCATGTGCATATTTCTCAACCAGGTGCAAAGTTATAATGCGATTGCATTTAAGTTAGATTTAAAGTGAGGATATTCCTCCAAAATGGAGAAGCATCATTTGTTCATATGTATTGATCGGGCCAAGGTCTAATTCACTAGGACATTGGGACTAGTACTACGAAACTTCATATATTTGGTAAAATCTATTTATGGTTTTTAAGGCAGAAAGCCCACCAAAAATAAATCAATAAATAAATCAGCCGCAGTGAGAATCCAACAGACAAAAGCAGAAGTAGGAATTAATAAATGCATTTATACCATAATGGTTATTCAATGTTTTTTTTTTTTTTTATAGAATAATTTTCGTACCCAAGGGAGCTTAGGGTACGACAATTAGCTCTCCAATCAAGCCCACAGTGCACATCTTTGGACTGTAGAGGAAACCCACGTACCCAGAAAGCATGGGCTTAACAAATTCCACGAATGCAGACCATTGCCGAGATTTGAACCCGCAACCACGTACAGTGGTTAGTACTGATGCCTGTACGCACTGTACTTGGTTGTGGGTTCAAATCTCAGAGCTACTATGACCCCACATATACGCACGCACGCACATAACCCAGTGAAAAAAAATTTTTTTTTTCCACTTCTCAAGTTGCTTGACTTTTGTTTTTTCCTACCATTTACTCAGTCACCATCATCGGTGAATGTTCCCACCATCTGCTCTTGTTTCTTCCTTCAGTTATCCGTCAACACCTCCCCCTTCATTTCTCTCTCTCTCTCTCTCTCATTATGTCATCTCCAGGCCCCCACCCAGGACTCACTTGATATCAAAATGTTTTCCTAACAGGAGTTTCCTAGGAGGAATACGTTCAGCACTGGAAGTCAGAAAGGATGTGCATCATCTCTTAATGGCCTTTGGGGCTTTTCCCAGGAAAAGAGAGAGAGAGAGAGAGAGAGAGAGAGAGAGCGTGCACCTTAAGCAGAAGTACGAACACCATAAACAATAATCTTCCATCCATACTGTATTATGATGGTTCACTTTTTTCTTAGCCCAACACCCAATAAATGATATTTGTCCTGCACTCAATCTCCAGATAAGTAAATATAATGTGCAGGATTCAACTGAAAGCAAAACGACTAAACATTACCTTATAAGGTAGCCTGCAGGAACTTTATGAACTAGAACAAGCATCTGTTATCTGAATATCACATGCTAGTCATGAACAAAGGAAGTTAACCACTGAAGCTAAGATGTTAACAGTGTTTACACATTTTGTTTTTCTTCTGGCTATGAATTTTACTGCAGTGCAACATGCTGATTGTACAGTACCTACTGCTCTATATTAGACCTGACTACTAAATGTGTGGTGGCATGTGACTATCAGACAGCACTCGTTCCCATAAACCTTCAGTGAGTGGAACGCCTGATCCTTGAAAATTGACCTATAACTTGTTGCTAACTTCAGTCACACATTGCAGGAACTTGGCACATCAAAGCAGTAGTCAGTTCATGGCTCTGGTTCTCGTACTGAGAAAACTTTCTACCTTGATGGTATCCAAGCACTAGTGAAAGCCTGGGATAGGTACATTACATTAGTGTAGCAGGGGATTATTCAAAGAAATAAAGCTCGGTTTTACTGTTCTGTTATTCTGGACGATCAAAAAAATCTCGGTTTGACTCGAACGCCCCTAACAATACTCTTATTAATCTGCATGACGTTTATGTTTCCTTCTGTCTAGCAGTCTGATGCGACCTTCCGCCGCTAAGTAAATGAAACAGGACATGAGAAGTTCATATAACAGACAATAATAAGCAGGGCAGCTGCCGAGCTGAGGAAGTGAACATATGTTTGGTTGAAACACAAAGCAAACACTGTCCTCATGCCCCGAAGGACTATTGCCCAATGAACCAGAAAGAAAAAAAACAAAACAATAACCAGTCTTGTAGCGCCATCTTCAGGATTTCTGCATCATTAAAAGAGCCGACTCTAAACCGTTTCCAACAGATGTAGCTGTCAAAGTGAACGGCATCAAAATAATAAAGGGAGCCTGACACCAACAAAATAAGATGGGCACGGATATAAGTAAGGAGGACACTACAGAATTTCCTGTAATACCCTACGTTTGTGTTTGGATGACGCTTTTCCCGTAGTCGGGCCTTACACGGTCTATGACTGCATATTTACAACAAGCCGGGGCATGTGCTTACAAGCCAGCGCTACCTCACTCACTCGCTCACGTCCGAGGGAAAATACATTCTTACTGCTTCTGTCCATGCATAGTCATTTAGCGCTAGATCGATTCAATGTCAATTGTAGAACAAGGATTGAACAAGAGGCAATGTATTGCCAGTTTCACCGCTGTCTTACCTTGAGTATTTTGACCACCACAAGCACAAAGTCCAGAATTCATCCAAATCCACTAAAGTCCACTTGGAAGACTAGAGTGCACTGCAAACAGCAAGCTTGTCCCCAGAGGACATGCGTCAGTGCGCAGTCAGTGCAGCCAATGCGATACCACCAACAATCCCTGATTCATGCTAGCCAACAATCCCAGGAAGCCTCGCAGCGTCTTGAGTTGAGCAGCACAATCGAGTCCATTGTCTGAGGCTTAGGAGAAGAATCCTTTTCAAAACAGAAAGACTTTTCCTACGATACGTTCCGCTACTTTCATTTCAACAATAACAAACTTCCATCATCATCAAGGTGTTGCTCTCTGGACACACGCCACAGGACAACCTTGCCACCAAAACAACAACAAAAACCATAAATGACCAAACAAGTCATTATGTCCGTGCCAACAATAGAAATTCGTCAGAAATGCACTTCTTGAACTCTTTGCGACTAGGAAACTAGTTCTATTTACATACAAAAGACTGTTTTATGATCAAATATTTATCCTAAATACTACATGGCGTCAGACGCGTTACAGCAAAAACAAAGCACTTGTTGAAACCAGAAATAGAAAGTAGAGTAGCGTAGTCAAGCTCTTCTTTATTATTAAACAGGACAATGAGCACTTGCACCAACAGCTCGCTTCAGTAACCACTTTATCATGGGCATGAGGCAGGATTTGACCTCAGATGGGAAACCAGACCACTGAAAAGAAACAGTGGAATTTGAACGAAAACCACAAATGAAGAAACACGGTAGCATAGCTACTGTACTGGAACCTTGAGTCTATGAGGCGGCGACGCTATTTTCTGCACCACTGTGCCGGTCGTATCAAAGTGAACATGAATTCCGGATAATTCCTGTTTTGTAAACTTGATTTGGACATTCAAACACTGGTCAGCAGCACCAAAATACACTCTACTGCGATTATTGGAAAGATGGGTAGCACTGAGGTATGTGGTGGGTTTCCAAAAACATGCAGATTAGGCTAACTGGGATTTCCAAATTGCCCTCAGCCTATGGAGCGTGAGTGCTTGTGTCCTGCAACTGACCAGGTTATACTCTACCTTGTCCCCCGAGTCCATAAGAAGTATAAAGAATGAGTGAGCAAGAGTGAGATACAGTGACTTTAGTATACAAACCCATTGCTGCAAAGTCAAGACTCACAAAGCAAAGTCAAGACAAACGTATAAGGTGCAGCGTAAGTGCACATAAGGTGCAGCGTAAGTGATTACGCAAATCACACGACATGAAGTCCATGTTCATAATCATAATGATCAAGAAATTTGTTTCAATTAGCTGATATAATAAATCAACATGCCTCGTTGAAGGTAAAGTACTGTAGACGCGAGTCAGAGTTCATTTTTAATCAGTTTCATATTTATTCTTACAAGTGCTTACTTGCCCCTGATTCATATACAGGTTCTGAAGGTAAACTTTCAGTATTCTGACATTCCGGAATGTACAAGGTGTGTGACTAATAATCTCGATTCACGTGGTACAAGAAGGAGAGGAATAAAGCAAACAAGGCTGTATGGTGTAAAACTTGATATAATACTATGCGCTGTTAGATTTTCAAAAAATTATAGCATAGTGTAGGTAGCCATATATATAGTATAGAATGTGTTAATTGCTTTAAACTAATCCGTCAGTCTCGGTCACGTAACGTAATCTAACGATTTTTAAGTATTTAACAATTAGGCTACTTATCGGAGACTAATCTTATTTTTAATCTCAGATTTATTTTTAAACCCACCTCTCACAAAGCACATTTAACTAAAATTCTGCATCTCATCAAGCACACCTGTTTTTAAATTGGCTGCTCATTATTTTATTATATTATTATTATTATTATTATTATTATTATTATTATTATTATATCACGTTTTTCTGACTCAAGCCCCCTATTTTATCCAGATTTGGCACCAGTGGCTGGGGTTTGGGCATTAGGTGGAAATCGAACCCGGGACTTCCTCATGGCAGATGATAAACCTACCACTGAGCCCCCTCAGTATTGTTAAAAAAAAAAAAATTTTGAATACTTTTCTATAATTCTAGGTTGCAATGTCCACCAGAGAATATCAATCTCATATTCTCATGGTTACATCATGACATATGGGAACCATGCCATAAATTATATTTAAACTAATACAATACTCCAAGATGTCTATTATAAATCAGTAAATAAAACAAAACAAATCTTCGTGGATTTCAGGTGCTCCAGGTGAGCATGAATGGGCATTTACATTACGTTTATGACAATAATGCAGAATGAAAGTCACATCAAGATTTCTCCAGCAGGTCTTGTGTAAAGCTGATATCGTACTGTAGTAAGAGGAGTGCAGGAGTGTGCAGAAGACTAACTCATGACCAGTATGGACTTGCCTGCAAAGCTGTACGAACAAAGCAAGCAATTCCACTGGAGACAGAAGAAAATCCCAAAGGATATTCCATGCTTGCAAAATCAGACACATGATTACAGGTGTGCCAGGTGCAGTGTGAGGTCAAAGCAGAAATCTGTCCTGACTGTGACTATTTATACACTACCAACAGTCTAAAGGTGAGCACTGACTCTAATCCTCTATGCTTTG
>JAAGKR010013309.1:0-14272 GCA_011419295.1 Clarias macrocephalus
CTTTTTTCAGAGCCACTTTTGTAGGCATCTTTAGTGGCAACCTGCTTCCTAGGTGTAAAGGAATCACAATGATGATGATCGCTACGCTGCATCTGTGGGTTCAGTGAGTTTGATGTATCAAAAACCTGACTGCATTTACTTTACTCTAGGTTAAATCCGCAACTCTGACTGTACACTTTCAAAACACTGTTTTGAGAAAGTAAACCCACCACAAATTGCTTAGGATCAGTAACATCAGCTGGCTACACACACTCAGTGGAGGCGGTCATGTTTGTTCCTCGCTTTTTTCACTTGAACGGACCGAGCGCAAAGTCGAAGGCAGTGTTATAACACATAAGCATTTGTGTTCGCTCTTGGGTGTTTCCTCAATCCCCATTAACAGGCCCTATGGGTCAGCTCCTCTTTCTCCCTCTCCACTCCGGCCCTCACTGGCGCCTGCGTCTCCATCACACCTCCTCCTGTCAACAGCTTCATCTCTCTCTCTAGCCTGTGAGACTCCACTGACCCCCCCAGGGAGGTGACATGCCGGACAGCCAGCAGCCTTTGCCCCCAGGCTCTTCTACACAGCAATTACAGACTTCCAGTATGCTGAAGTGGCGACAATCTTAATCAAATCTCGCTGTGCTTTTGGTGACGTGACACTAATGCTCAGTAATCTAATAGGATAAACATGCTGGGGAGTGTTTCTAGTTTACGTTTTTGATTTATTTTGGGGTTGCTTATCATCTAATGTTCTACTATACTACATTTTATTATATAGATAGAATGAGAACTGTGTATATAAATGTGCTCCTTTAGGACTGAGGATATACAGGCCTTTTTTATTTTTTTAAATCTATTTATTTATTTATTTGTTTGTTTATTTTTGGTGAAGCCAGAGGGATTTAAACTTTGTGGTTTTTCAGAAGCACGACAAGCTAAGTTTCTTCATCCAATTGGTTTAAAAAGAGCAGAAAAAGGGTGAGACTGATGAGGGAAGACTGTTTATAGCTGCTGTAACTTAAGTAATAACAGGAGCTAGATTGTTTAGACATTTCATGACATTGGGTGTAACAATAAAAAGATAAAATGTACTTTATTCTTTATTTATTACAGACACACCCACACACACATTTGTCTTGCTATCACACCAAGGACCTTACGCTGAAATAAATGTTAATAAAGTTGATTTCTATTGCGCAACACCTGAATCGAGCCCAAATCGTGACATCTTTGATGGAAAATTAAAATCTTATATTTAAAACAACATATGGTCCCTGTTAAGGTGAGTTTCACACTGTAGGTTTTTAGGCTCCTCCAGAAACACCAGGCAATTTGTAAACTGCAGCTTTTACAGTCAGATTAGCACGAGTTGGAAAAAAAGACCGCTTTCGTATCCCATCGCACGGTGATTGACATGTATGAGACTTTGAGTGACAGACATTATTGTAGCCGTCACAGTGACCGGGGCTTTGAGACTGACTCCTGCTGTGTCCTCTACACCGCCTGTCCCTGCACAACAAGGACCACATAGGGGAGTTCACCGGCCACAGAGGGACACAGAGGTCAAAATGGTAGAAGATCAACTGCCCCTTTTGCTCCTTGCTTTTATTGACCAGGTTAAAGGTTAAGTAAGCATTTTCTGTAGAGTTTAGATTTGCTAGCAACTAAAAGGAGTCTACATTTACTTCTGATTGGTGCCCTATTGTTATGCTGCAAGCTCATTAATTACATGAGACTAAACTGTTCGGCAGATATTCACTCATAGTTCAAACACTGTATTTGATGTGATTTAAATCATGGGAAAAAATCCATGTAGAACTGTACTGCATATTAGCTTGAGATCCATCACAAGAAAAACATTGATTTAAATACACTGGCGACTTTACAACATATTAGAAATTAGTTGTAGTAATGTTAAGTTTATTACAACTTAAGGTTAAGGTTACTACACATCCACTCCAAATTAATGCCAAGGCACTCGAACTTTACAAGACGCTTCTACAACTTG
The DNA here is from genome assembly GCA_011419295.1 of Clarias macrocephalus. Taxonomy (NCBI): domain Eukaryota; kingdom Metazoa; phylum Chordata; class Actinopteri; order Siluriformes; family Clariidae; genus Clarias; species Clarias macrocephalus. Next base: position 1,991 of record JAAGKR010013309.1, read on the forward strand.
ACAGAAATTTGCCAAAAGTTGTTTGACATTTAAGTTTCCACAGTTTCACAACCAGTTACAAAAGGTTTTCAAAATAACAACAAGTTACAAATTACTTTATGTTCACTACTATATATGACAAGTTATTACAACTTAACAACAACTTTGTTACAAGTTCCTGCAATTTTGCTACAAGTTATTACAAGTTAATTACAAATTACAGTGTGTTTTTAATACAAGCTACTTCATGTTCACTCCAAAAGTTGTAGTAACTTATCACGTTTCTGACAAGTTACTATGACTTTTACCTGTTACTCAAACTTATTGTTAAAAGTTTATTCACATTTGCTACAAGTTACTACAAGTTAATTGACGGTAACTACAAGGTATTATATGATCACTACAAGTTAGAACAAGTTTCAAAAGTTTCCTACACACTATTATAAATTTTCAACAAAGACAAGTTTATTACAATGTTCACTCCAATTAATGACAAATTACAACAAGTTTGTTACACATTACTATAAATGTACTATAAATGACTATAAGTTTATTGCAGGTCACTAGACATTTTCTCCAAGCACTACAACTTAAAAAGTTTTTAAGAAATTGCATAGCCAACGCTTACTTTTGATAAAATTCTATCCGAGATAACACCAATCTGATACCGAGGAACTGAATCAGTCCAATTTCAACAAAGAAAACAGCGGAACAGATGTCCGAAAGAAGAATGAATTTGATCCAATTTTGCAACAAATGGAAAAGTTACTTTTGAATTATTTTATGTTTTTAAAAGATTTTTCAAATCCCAGCATTTAAAAAAAGGTTTAAACATACAATAATATGTAATTTTGAGAATTTTATTTGGGTTTGCCTTTGTAGTTTATTATACAATGGTGGCGAGACCACATATTTAGATTTTTACCAAAAGAAAGTATGTTGAGCGGAATTTTGCTAGTGAGGAAAATATCCTCTAGATCTGGCACCAAAACATGGAGGGTCGGATCCTTTGGGTGATTGTCGCCTTGATTAATTCTAGTTGTCATTTTGCACTGATTCAAATCTTTAGTTTAAGGGAGTTAATGCATTGATTAAAGAGCCTTAAAGGGAACCTACAGTATTATGCAAAATTCACTTGTGTGTGTGTGTGTGTGTGTGTGTGTGTGTGTGTGTGTGTGTGTGTGTGTGTGTGTGTGTGTGTGTGTGTGTGTGTGTGTGTTCTATCCAAAACCATGAGGAAGAGAACACTCCATGCTTTTTGTTTCTTTTTTTTGTTGTCTTGATTAGATTTTCCCTCTAATGTGACCTTACATAAAAAGATACCCCTCCCCTTGAGATGCTACTCCACCTGAGGATGGGGTGGGGCTACGCAGTAGCTCATTTACATAGACGCTGGAAGGGCACATTCAAGAGAGGAGTGAAACAGACGGGAGAATGAAGTAGAGAATTACCCAAGTTGTATTTCACACAGACACACTTTGGTCGGAGCTATAAGACAGTACGTTAACTTGTTAATGAAAGATTAATACAGCAACAATATGTGACCTTTCATGTAAAGTATTGCCAAAAGAACGCTTCAAGAACACTACTTTATGCATTGTGGTACGAAAAGCTGAAAATTCAGTCTGCAGTCAACTTAACTAAAGTGGGAAGTTGGAACTGGGAATTATGTCATTTTAAAGCTCTGTGTGCTCAAACTAGAAAGTGGGAGGATAGCAAGGGCATCAGTGTGCATCTTCTGTTAATGACAGTCTGTCCAGCCAAATGTAATAGTTCAGAACGGTAAACTTTGTGTTCGTTGCACTAATACAGTACAGTGTAATTCACTTAACACATCAACCCGCTGCTTCCTTTAATATTGTCGTGGTGCGCAGCCGTATTGTTTTGTCTGCCCCTGTCGAACATAATGTTGATGCATCAAAGCATATTTTTCGGATGAACTTCCTTGTGTAAGCCCAATCCGGAAGACCGGAGAACCATAAGAATAGATAACGCCACGCATGCAGAGATGTAAAAGCTTCTTGTTGCGTATTGATGTGAATTATTTATACGCTCTAGAGAGAGAGAGAGTGGATTCGACTTAATGTTAGAGTGCGCACTGAGGATGCAGGGAGTTTTTGGGGTGGAAGTCAGGTCGAGTTCTTCTTCTTTAAGGTGAGCAGAAACGGTTTCTCCAGAGCAGATGTGTGTACACAGATCAACACACACATGCACACACATCTGTATTCACTCTTCTTAGAAGCCATTAGCAGGAACTGGCCTTGATTACTTATTCATGAGGAAAACAGGCTGAAGTGTGGGGAGTGAAGTAATAAGACAAGCACCCCCAACACACACACACACACACACACACACACACACACACACACACACACACACACACACACACACACACAAATCCTACAATCTATAGGAGGACATACTCCTGACATAATTAATATTAATGCAGCTAATGAACACATGCCTATATCTAAACCTAACCCTAACCTTGACCCCAGAACGAAAAGGAAATATTTAGTTGTTTTGTGAGTGTGTTAAAAATTAAAGGACATTTCATTGTGGGGACCAGGGCACATCTTTAATATCTTAAAAATATATGTTATTAATAGTTCATTATATGAACCATGCACATGTCTGTCTGCAACAAAGATGAACCCATTATTTATTTATTTATTTTACTGTAATTTCATTGTAATTTTTGTTTATTGTGACTTAGTGGTTTCCACTGGATTGGTGGCTAAATATTAGGATATTGTACAAAATGTACCTAGTCAAGCCAAGATTTTGAATTTGCCGTCATTTCATCTTATTACATTCAATGCGAAAGAGAGGATATAGAAAAGTTTATATTTACACCCTGTTTACATTAAGTTGTCAGACAAATACACTCCCTGTTCGGTAATCAGAGAGAGAATCACAGATGAGAAATGGAAAAAGTCGATCAGATAAAGATGAAGTTTTTGTCTTAAAACGACTCCGGCGTGTTAAAATTCACTTCTACCACTTCAGCGCTGTTATTTCAGCCAAAGTGAGAATATGAACTAATCCCAGTAAAAATATTCACTTTATCTTTTCTAATTAATATCTATTGGTGCAGGTGTTTGTTTACATTGAGACAGTAGCGCATTAGTAGATCATTTTAAAGTAGATTATTAAATTCACACATAACTGTTCATAACATCACTTTTACTCCACATTTAGATTCACTGATGGTGCAGATTAAACTTCAGGCAGAGATCTGAGGACTGCAGAAGATTCATTACATTCAGTCCAGCAGTTGTGTGTGATGCGGTGAAACAATCTGGCTGGACAGACATACAGACAGACATACAATTTTCTGAGACTGATTTCGGGACCTACAGTATGATGTACTGTATGAAACTCACAGAAAAAGTGAGTTCTGACCAACGCACAGGCAAAACCATTCTTTTATTTATATGGATATATTAACCAGGATTGAATTTCAGGTCAGGATGAGAAAAAAAAAAAGAAAAAAAAAGAAAAATCTCAGTCCCCATGTGTCAGTTATTATTATATCAATGAAACATGCTTTTGTGATATAAAGATTGCAGTAGATGAAATGCTGAATAAATCCTTCTTTTAACAAACAAAAAAAGAATTAACTAATTGACACACTTAATCTTGCCCTCTTAAGGGGTAAAATACTCGTGTATTTGGTTTTCTCAGTACGCCAGAGCCATGATCAGACTGCCCTGCTTCTGTCTGAAACCCTGGCCTCCCAGGAACTCCTCTAATTACCCAAACTGAGATCAGGCCTGTACGGGGGATGTGGCAATAACTCCTAGCCGAGTTCCTGTAATGTGCAAGTGATGTTGGCGAATGATTGTGCGGACAGTTCACACAGTCAGATGTGCCTCTTCCGCAATTTGGCGACATCCGTTTTCAAGGATCAGGTGTTCCACTGGCCAAACGTTCATGACTGCAGTGCGCTCTGAGCCACCTCGGCCGGGATCGTCATTCACAAGCGTACGGCCTTCTTTAAAACGTTTGCACATTTTTCGCCCCTCATCTGTGTACATTGCTGGATTTGGAACCTAAAATGATCTGCAGATCTGCAGAGAGGGAATTATGTCCCAAACTTAGAGATGCGCATTTTGAGGGTTTAGAGAAACATAAATCTAAAAGCTAATGGGCTTAGATCCAACAACAAGTCCAATCATTTTTTTTTTGTTCCAATCATGATACATTTAAATAAGAAAAATGAAACAAAAAGACACAGAAGTGCATTTGAAAACTGCTTTTATTTATTATCCTCGGCCTTGAGGCCACGCCCGCCACTCCACTCCAACGAAAACAAAAAGTTGAAATCATTACAAGGGTTGTTTCTTTTCATCATTCACCATAAATAAATACTTATCTTTCCTCAACAATCATTTAAATAAATATCTGTGACTCGTCGATAATATGTCGGCAACAGAAGAAAACGTGTAAAATGTATATAGATATATTTATATATATATATATATATTTATATATAATATATTCATTTTATATAGATTTCTCTCTCTCTCTTTCTCTCTCCTTTAATTCTTTTACAACTTACAAGATGCCAACTGTACCAAAGCAATGCTTACAAATACAATACGGGGAACTTTTAGTGGTTAACTTAAAGACGGAGGTCAGCACCAGTTCCTGTAAAATGCTTGTACCTATATAGACTGCACCCATCCCTATAATAATATTAATTATAATAATATCACCCCTCCTTGGAGAGATTGTCTCTTTGGATTGGACCATGGAGGAGAAGAGAGTTTCTGGTCTCACATTGTGAAAAGACGTTTTGGGTCTTTGTGCTTTTGAGTAAGGTGAAGATCTTGAAGATCTGGCTTGATTGGTACAAGATATCAAAAATTACATGACACTGTGAAGTGAAAAGCTTAAAATATCATCATAATTTCTTTGGTTTGTTTAATTAGGTAGCAAGGTTGGATGTAAACCAGTAGCATCACGTCTGAAAACCATGTCTTTATATGACGGCGTTATCGTTACAGATAGCTACAGGTTTACATACGACATACTGTAACGATACCTATCCATTATGCGTTTTCCCTAAATGGTCCTTCCAGTCTTTCTGGACCTTTAAATAATTGCTTGCAAGTTGGAAATATTTTTGTTAAACTCGAATTTCCAATTTTGTGATTGTGATCATGTGACAATACAAGCCAATGACACATGAATCTATGATAAGACTCATCCCCCTTATATTGTGAACAATTTCTGCATGGAACCACAAAAGTCCTCTCCTCCATAATAAACACATAGCCAGCTTTAAAGTTAATTTCGAAGTGTTAGCCAGGCCAGTGATTTAATTCAAAGTTACTTTTTTTTTCCCCGCCCCCGGTGGTATTAGAAAATAACGGTAACAATAATACCCAGATTAAACCAAATAGAATAAAAATAGAAATACAATAACAATCCTACATAGATAGAAAAATAGAGCAAAGGAACTCTAACAACAAGGAGCAGTGTGCATATACGGAGGGGGGGAGGGGACTCACACGCAAGCGCGCGCACATGCGCACACGCGCACACACGCACGCAGATACACACACACACACACTCGCGCGCACACACGCACGCATACGAAACAGATTTCTTGATTTCGTTTCTCATCCCAGTTTCGGATATCAGTGCATCTGTTTCACCTTGTTCCCAAGTATGGTGCTCTGTTTCATTCTGGTAAGGCAATCGACTTCAAGCCTCGTCTCAAAGGAGTCTCCTCTTCCTGTGTGAGGACACGAAAGGTTCTTTGACGCTCCCACTTCCTGTCAATCAGCGGACGTGATGAGCGCCTTAAGAGCCCAAGTCCAAAGTGCTTAGATCGTATGGCCATTGTGTGAATAGCATATTCCCGGCTAGCTTTCTTTGCTGTTCATAGTTGAGTTTGATCTTAAACCGCACGGTGATACAAAAGTCCCTTCGTTTATTTCGGATGATTTTTGCTTGAGAGTTATCTAAGTAATGGTGTAACATGTTATCTCGAAAGCAGCAAAGAGAAAAATGACGAGTCCATGATGGAGGTTTTTTTTTTTTTATATATATAGATATATATATATATACTGTATATATATTTCATCGGGAATGTACGATGACTGAATCACATTTGGTCCCATGGCGTAGCTGGAGATAGCACAGGACGAAAAATTCCCACTACAGGAACGAGAGAGAGAGCAGCAGACGAGAGGGTGGGGTGGTAGTGGTGGTAGTGGAGGACGGGAGGAGGAGGGGTTGGAATGGCGAGGACGCACGGAGAGAGCGCTTGGGAGAGGCTGGCGTCAGGCTGCCCTGCGCTGGAAACCTGACCAGACACTTTGTCTTTCTGAGCAGCTTCTCTAAAAATAAAAAATAAAAAAATAATTAAAAAAAGAATGCTTCTGCTGAGAGCAGACAGAGGCCTGAGACTGCGCACGCATGCACATACACCTTACATGTCTTTCACACGCATCCGCATGCACACGCACAAACACAAAACGCACACACACATTGGCTTTCTCGCTTCCTCTCGATGTCTCAATGTCTTTTTCACGGCACGAGCCATTCCTGAATCAGCTTCATCTGGTCCCTTTTTGCTTTGGTTTGGTTTGTAAATGAATGTCTTTTGGCTCTACGTCGCCCTCGGATCAGCCGCTTTTGCGTACAGACCGTCCACGCAGTATGGCTGAAGATGATGATTTCCCGGCATTGTGCCTGGAAGATGCATTTTACCCATCGCAGCACCACATTTTTTTTGTGTGTGTGTGTGTGTGTGGTTTTTTTTTGTTGTTGTTCTGATAGCTTACTCCCTGTAAAAGGTAACATACGGACAGCGTTACCTGTCTTAGCCAGGAAAGTCAAATAAATAAATAAATAGACAACACTTTTTTTCATTAACAAGCTTCCATTCTTGCACGTAATGTAGCTAGGCCTGATCGGTTGGGTGCAGGTCAGTAAGTTCAGTGTTTGGTATCCTCGGGAATGCGAAAGGAGGGAATGCGGTGACAGGATGACGGAAGGAGCGCCGTGTCGGTGTCATACCGGTTTATCCAGACTCTTGCGGAAAGGTGCAGGGTTGGTAGCGGAGATCTTGCGGCACACGGTGTTGGTGTTGCTGCAGCGGCAGCCGGGTCGTCTGGCGCGGTCGTAGCCGCGCTGGCACATAGTGAGGCAAAGCTTGGCAGGAGGATAGCAGCACAAGCAGGGCAGGCAGAAAGACAGGACGGCCATGGTGCTCCAGCGGGAGCAGGCGTGAGCCGGGGCACAGGAGCAGGGTCGGTCAGCGCAGTTGTCCTCGTCGTCTCCCGAACAGTGGTAGAAGAGACCCTTCACACAGCACAGACAGGTGCCGTACTCGACGGCGTTTTCGGCCGAGCACAGACATCGCTGGCCACACGCCCAGCATGAGGGCAAGCTTCGAGGGGCACAGCACTCCTGGCACTTGCAGCGGCTACAGCGTTCACAGATGAACAGATGTAAGCCTACATCCTCTCCATCAGCCAAGCCTTTACTTAACGAGTCCGGTTTCAGGTCGCCCTTGGGTTGAGAACGCACTACCGAGGCCAATCCGGAATGGGAACTTGTTAATCCTGAAAGAAGTCTCTGGTCCGAAGCAGCACTGCCACGGGACATGGAGCTGATTGTACTAGAACGACTTAGATGAGCCAGGTGGGCGTGTTGGTGTTGACTCTGACTGCGAGGCATCTGAGGATGTCTCTCATCATACGTATAGAAGACACCCACCTGTGAAGCGGGGTCTAGTGCAACGGGACGCTCCACATAGTCATTGTTGGCCCTTATCGCGCGGATCTGATCTATGGAGAGCACGGAGACCTGCTGGAGGTCCAGGCCGTCACGGTCCATCCTGAGAGGAGGTGCTGGGTCCATAATGCCACGAGAGCCAGTAAGGAAGAGACTTGGATGCAAGGCTCGCACCAATCACGGCACATCAGATAAACCTGGAAGGCATGATAAAACAAGAGCGCTGTTAAAAACTAAACATCTGAATTCAGCGCACTAGATACTGGTACTGGAAAGAACAGCATGCACACATACTTGCACTTGCATAGTCTACTACTGAGACTAAATCTATTATTAGTCACAGAGGATGGAGATAAAGCTATTGGCATCACACTGTAATTTAGCATCTGGTGAACACAGCTGTTGACACGAGGGAAGAGAATGTGAGCAGAGAAATTGACAGCAAAAAAAAAAAAAAATTGTGGGAAACAGGGGAACCCATAAGACTCAGTGTCAATGTCCTGAGGCATCCTTTCCCCAGCTGCTCGGAGGAATCCAATAACCCCTCCCTGAAACTTTTCTTTTGTTAAGCCTTATCCTCCATAAACAGGAACAACATGGTTAGTGGAATGTACATGGAAAACATCAGCATCCTGGAATTGAGAAACAGACTGTTTGCATTATTCGATGTCATACCCCAACAGGAACTTGGATCGCGCTCGAGTTTTGTGCATTCAGGACTCGAAATAAACTAAACGCACAAAATTCAACAAACCTCCCGGGCTGTCTGTCTGTGCTCGGACACACACTTTTTTTCGGATTGCACAACAGACCCGTGAGCGCGCATAAAGGAGGTCAGTGTTCACAAAGACCGGTTGGGGATGAATGGAGAAGCATTTGCTCGATGAAGAGATTACACTGAAGAGGGGAGCCGTGTCTAACGTAACGTAGGAACGGAAATCCATACACGGGGGCATCAATTAGAGGAAGCAACGTCTGCTCCTGGTCTGCCAAGTATCCGGGATACAGTCAGCTGAATTCCTGGCAAAAATCACTGGATGCACTCATGAAGGTAAAAAAGAAGAAGAAGGTAAGATAGCATCCATCCTCTGCCCTGACCAGCCGGCCATAAAGTCGAGATAAGGAGGCCCAGGTCGGAAGTACAGAATGCATTTTCAAATTACACAGACAAGGAAAAAGAAGTCCTGGAGAGTAATTACATCAAATCCAGCAGAGAGCTGCAGTCAGGGCCTATCAGTCCATCTAATTGTTTAGAGGGGCCTGCTGTTCATTTCCATGAGCTCATTATTCGCGGCCTGATTTCACAAACAACACCGGACTTCCAGCCAACCACACATCTGTGGACAAGCCAGAGAGGAAGTTTTGGGTTTGCTCATCTGTGTCATGTCAGGAACTTTTAAATTGCATATTTGTGAGAGCATTTGCACATGTCCTTTCCATGTGGTTTTCCTCAACTGTGTCAGCACTTGGGAGCATTTATCACTTCAGGCTACACTTAGGTTTACTTGAAACTTTCCACTGAGTTTTTTTTTTTTTCTTTTCTTTTCTTCAAAACTAAGCTTCACTCTAAAGCCTCTAAAGTCTAAACTCCAGCTCAGAATGTCAAATGTGAGAAACAGACAAAATATAAAGTGTTCGATTCCAGGATCAACAGATTAGGGACAAATTTGTGGTATAAAAATGGGGGGGTGTCATGATGCAGGTACAACATTCGCCCCTGTATTTCTAATCCATTGATGTTTAACGGTTGTGTCTTTCTACACTTAACCTATTTTAGCAAAGGAAAAATTTTGTTAGAATACAATGCAAGACCTTCAGGGGTTTCCCAGAGGGACCATCAATAACAGGCAACAGATACTGTAGATTTCGTTTCTTTTTCTTTCTTTTTTTTTCCTCGTCTAACAGCTAGGTCTCTGCAGGCACTGATTCTCGCACTCTTTCCATCTGTCCAAGCCTTAAGACCTTGAGTTTCCAGGGTGCCAACGGATCAATACCCCACACTCCGGCAGCACAGGAGGCAAGGTGCTGACAGCAGGAAGCCCAATGAACCCCCTCCCCAACCCCTGCAAAGAGCACTCTACCACTCTCTGCCATGTCCCAGAGCACTTGTCAGCTCCAGATTACCCAGACCGCATGGCAGGGTGAGGCCAAATGGAGATGCTTTGCTAGTGTCTGAGCAGCAGAGACTGAAAATGTGACACAAATTCCAAACAACTCATCTGCTTTGGATATCACTGGTACGAAAAAAAAAAAAAAAAAAAAAAAAGTCTGGTTTACTGGTGGACAGTGAAGCAAGCAACCTCTTCCTTTTTACCAGTGTGCACTGAGGTATTGATCGCTCAGCTCAGATTACACCTTCTCAATCTCTGACCACGACCTCTAAAAGAACTTCTATTCAACGAGGTGGGACATGACAGGAAATGGGCTCGGGGTGTACAAGGGGTGAACATGCTGGTTTGCTTGGTCCCTGTTATGAGGGAAGTGACAAGTAGGGTCTATAGGAAGTACAGTACAGTATGTGGTTTGGGATAACTTCTCTATGACAGGAGGTTAGCTTTTTTCCAGGTAGAAGTTTGGGATCTGTTTCTGCAATCCAGCATTCAGACAGAGCAGAACTTCCTGCTTGGTTGGAGATTCTGTTGTTTTATGATTTGCCTGTTCATGGACGCAGAGGACAGCTACACGTCACATGATCCGACCGGTCAAACAGATGACATTAGCATCATCCTTGATGGATGCTTGTATTTCTTACTACGCTGAGTGAACAGCCCTGTTTCTCCTTCACGCTAACATCCGATTATAAAATCCTTTTACTTTTATCCAGCAAAGTGTTTGTACTGGGTGTGACTGCTCGGGCTAGCCTGGGAAACATGGAGTGTTTGGAAAAGCAAATCTTCAATGAAACACTTGTGTCAGGTCAAGACATCCAGATCTGAGAGTGCAGGGAAAGAGAGAGAGAGAGAGAGAGAGAGAGAGAGAGAGAGAGAGAGAGCATAGCAAGAAGGAAAGACAGCTGTGTGTGGAGAGATGGAGAGAAAGAGAAAGAAAAGAAGAAGAAAAAACAGAGAGACGGCAGAGTGGGCCATGTTTACTCAGTACTGCCTGCCATGAGGGGTAACCTGAAGACAGGCCCCTGCGCTCTGGGAGTATCAGTGCTGAGTGAGCTGTGCCTTGCGGCTCTGCCCCAGGGCTCCTTGCGCCCGGTACCTTGCACACATCCGTGGCCAGGGTAACCTGATCCGGGGCAGGAAGAGGATGAGGAGCGCATATTATTCATAACAATCACCACACACCACTGACTGGGAGTAACTCAAAACCCTGGAGCAGGGAGGAGACGGGAGGCTAAACGAGCGAAAGGGAGAAACCAGCCGTCCTGCAAAGGGTCACTGGACAATGTAAATGAAGCTAAAAAGCACACGAGACATTTCATTAGGGACTAGTAAAGAGCCTTAAAAGACCCCCTGGGATTTCGGCCAGACCTGAAAGCTATCAAAACTTACTGGAGTCATTTATTAGAAATGTCCAGTTTTATATATATATATATATATATATATATATATATATATATATATATATATATATATATATATATATGTATATGTGTGTGTGTGTGTGTGTGTGTGTGTGTGTGTGTGTGTTTCTGGGACTGTGCTGATTGGTCAAAATTGTCCATGAGCTGGACCCTCTGGGGACACAGCAGGATTGCATGACAATAAACTGTATGAGATTCCGGATGTGCAGAATCCGACCCCCAGGAAGGACTGAAATAGACACCACAAGTTCGAGAGAGAGAGAGAGAGAGAGAGAGAGAGAGCGGGAAAGGGTGGGAGAGAGAAGGAAATCGAGAAGCAATATAGAGAGAGAGAGAGAGAGAGAGAGAGAGAGAGAGAGACGAGGGGTCAATAAAAAAATATCCAATATCCAAGAGCTAAAATACCAGAAATAAATTGTTTCTTAAATGTCTATTTAAATTATACTATAGAATAAAAAGATGCATTACTTTTTTTGTATATTCTCTTTACAATACCAATAGTTTACATGGTGAATATGCATAACTATGTATATATAATAACTATTATTATTATTATAATAACATAGAATGAAAAAAACATAGCACTTTGGATATTAAATAAACTTCACCTCCTGTATAAATTTCTGGACATATTTTTAATCTGAAACATGTTCCACATAAAGCAATAGCCAGCCTTTCACGAGAGCTTCTCCAGTCCACTCATATCCACTCTTTCAATCCCTGCCAGCCCAAACTGGCAGTATTGACAGCTCCGACCTTGAGGACAATCAATGCCACCCCTGCACGCCCCGAGTGCCATGCATGCACGGAGCTGTGTCCGGGCGCCCCTGTTCATTCAGGACGCCAAACTGGAGATGAGTTACTCACAAAACTCATAGATGAAACCATACAGGCGATACCAAATCAAAAGTCATATGGAGTGTAATGTTGAAATGAGGATATACAGTAGACAGTAGACAGGGCACTCACCTCTAAAGGGAGGGAGATCCATGGTACAAGAAAAAGTACTTTTAATT
>JAAGKR010013310.1:0-14269 GCA_011419295.1 Clarias macrocephalus
ATATATATATATATATATATATATATATATATATATATATATATATATATATATATATATTTATATATATTAATAATTGTATATATAGAATAACATACTATATAGAAAATAGTGCAAACAATGGTTCTTTTCAATGGATATTTCATTTTATATTTTTATAGAATGTTTTCAAAATATTATTTCACAGTTTGCTACTGGTGACTCTGGAAATTTTTCCCAAATCCTAGTTTTTTTTCCACATCAAATGTATTATACTGTGTAAGCATTAGCTTTAGATCTTTATCTTTATAAAGCTAAATAACTGAACAATATAAAGATCACTCACCTGAGCAAACCCAAATGTCCAGAATTGCTGAATTATAGTTCAAGTCAACAAAAAATGTGACTTTTAAAACCTATACAAATTCCATATATTTGCTACAGGTCCTCAGAAACATGCTGTGTTCCTTTAATTCTAATTACTGGGACATACAGTACGTTCGTATGACAGTGCCTTGCAGAAGTATGCATATCCCTTGAACTTTTTCACATTTTGTAATGTTACAACCACAAACGTAAATGCATTTTTTTTGGAATTTTATATAATAGAGCAACACAAAGTGGAAAGGGAAAATGATAAATGATATTATTATTTTTTTTCATTAAATATCTAAAACCTGAGGGGTGAATGTGTATTCAGCCCCCCAGAGTCAATACTTTGTAGAACTACCTTTCACTGCAATTACAGCTGCAAGTCTTTTTGGGTATGTCGCTACTAGCTTTACACAGAGTGAAATGTCTTGCCACATATTCTCAATTGGACTTAGTTCTAGACTTTAGACTGGGCCATTCTAACACAGGGATATGCTTTGATCTAAACCATTTCATCGTAGCTCTGGCTGTATGTTTAGGATCGTTGTCCTGCTGGAAGGTGAACCTCCAACCCAGTCTATGATCTTTAGCGGACCCTAACAGTTTTTTTTTTTTGTTCTAAGATTGCCCTGTATTTGGCTCCATCCATCTTCTCATCAACTCTGAACAGCTTCCCTGTCCCTGCTGAAGAAAAGCCTCTCCATAACATGAGGACAACCATGTGTTGTTCGAATGTGCCGTGATAATTGCAATTGTCAAAAAGTTCAATTTTGCTCTCATCTGACCAGATCACCTTCTTCTACATGTTTGCTGTCCTCCCCACATGGTTTGTCGCAAACTTTAAATGGGATTTTTTTAATGGTTTTCTTCTTGCCACTCTTCCAGGCCAGATTTGTGGATCTCAGCAGCTCATCCAGGGTTACTATGGGCCTCTTGGCAGCTTTGTCGACTAATGCTCTCCTTGCTCGGCCAGACAATTTAAGTGAACGGCCATGTCTTGAATGTTTAAAGTTGCACCATACTCTTTCCATTTTCAGATGATGGATTGAACAGAGCAAAGTGAGATGTTCAAAGCTATACATTTATTTATAACCTAACCCTGCTCCACAAATGTATCCCTGTTCTGTCTGGTGTTTTCTTTGGGCTTCATGATGCTGTTTGTTCACTAATGTTTTCTAGCAATAATACCTGCACAGTGCAATATGCAATAATTGCAATATGCAATATGAAATTGTGCTTTACTTTTGTTCTTCGTCATAATTATGGGTAACCACCATCATAAAGCAATTCAAGTGATTTGCTCATATCACACTTTATTGTCTACCAATTCCTATGCCAAGAAATATTATTCATTAATCAGAATCATGCATTTTTATGTTTGCCTGTAGATGTCTTAAATGATTAAATAACACATTTGTGTGATCACTCCTTTCACTACACAGTGCACGAGTACTTAGCAATTAATCACTATACCTGGGCAGATCACCTAGTGATTTTCTTTAGTATGTTTCCTCATTCCACACTGAAATTAACTTCTGTTTAGATTTACCATTTGAGTTTGGAAAGGAATCTCAGAGCACAGGAGTTAGATTGTTGTGTAGTTTGGTTAGTGGTCAATGAGAACGCTTTTGAGACACCTGAAAGGACCAGGTGTACGGATTTCTTTCTCAACCGGCCACTCGTGATCCGATCACGTGAGATACATAACACCGGAACAAAATGACCACACGTGCATTGATTTGTCTTAAACTTTTGACCCTTGTGGTTATTTTTATAGGTGTTGGATCAGATGGTTGATTTTTATCACAGTTAAGAGCCTGTCTCAGGGGAATGCGGCCTAATTTTTATTAACATCTGACCTACTTATTTTAACTTCTTGGACATTATCTTCTTTACATGGATGTCATTTGCAATTTCAGGGATTTGTGTGCACTGTAGAGGTCGTATGAGCATTTTTACAGCATCCTGATACCTTGGCTTTTCTTACACGCAGAGCTCTTGTCAGTGTTCACTGTGAAAACAGCATGGGTTTACAAGTTTCAGCATGGAAATGATGGTGCCCTATTGTATTTAATGGAAATACGTGTTTGTGTGTGTATGTGAATGAGAAATATATAAATCTGTTCATCAATAAAAATGCAGTGTGCAAGTTCTTCTTTAAATTAAGACACGAGTTAGGCGTTTTTAGAAAGATGAAAAAGAAGCTTTTATTTACAGCAGTATTGCACAAGTTTAGCACAGCATAGTTTCAGTGCAAACACAAAATGTCAAAAAAGAACAAAGGAGATCTTTTGCTACAAATGTACTGGGTCTGCGAGGTGGATCAGTTAATTTGCAGGTAATGAGATACTGAATCTATTCAAAAATTCAGTGAACTGGAATGCAGATCAGCTTGAAATTTATCTTCTGTGAAACTGTTTGTACAGAAAGAAATAAGGGTGCACAAATAATGTATGATGGAATATATGATATTTCCAATACCAAGAGTTTATATCTATTACAATCTTTATATGGTTATGCATAAATAATGCATAAATATTAAAGAACACAACTCAAACCTTTACATTAACATACAGTACATTGGGAAAGTTCTTTGGTTTGGCCAGTTAACCTGAAAACGGCTTGTAATGTTGACAAGAATTTCCGTTGTGATGGAATAAATGATTAAAATATGACAGAATGAGCTAATTGTGGGTGTCTTTAAAATTTCTCAATTATTCAGAGTGTCCATTGTCCTCAGTTAACAAATCTAACCAGAAGAACATACCAGCAGTAGGTATAGAAAATCACCTATCTTTTGCAATGCTTAATGTAATCCTCGGAAAATGGGAAAGCCTAAAAATAGGTACATGCAGGTCTGAGCCATGGACTGGATCATGTCCATTTTGTTTAAAACTCCACAGGTATAAATCTCCTGAGTCACTGAGGATATTTTTATAACGTCCTCTCAGTCATTAAGGCTGTTCTTGGTCAAAAGTCAGCAAGAAAATAACCTCACTTGAAAATCCCCTGAATGGCTTTAATCTCTCTCATACACACAATTAAAAGTGGACGCACCACCCACGATGACACGTCCAATACAACCACAGTGGACCAACCACGTGTATTACTAAAGGGTTACGCCACGAAAACTGCAGTCTTACAAATGACACGATCTCATGATAAAATTGCAAACATAGTTGTTAAACATCACAATTAATGCACAGTTACACAATGAGATTCACGTAAAATAAGTTCATTGTCACCCTGGTCTTTAGTACTGCTAAAACATAATGCGTTTCTAACATCTCCTTAATTTGGGTTGAACATTGGGTTACCTAAAAGTAATTCATTTTGCTTTAATTCTTACCCTTTTCTGTAATAACCATCTTTAGTACACAGGATACTTAATAGTTATCTAGATCCATTTTTTGGGTGCAAGGTCTTCATTATAAATCATTGCAAATGTAACCACTGGTGTCTTTATTAGAGGTCGACTGGCTGAGTGGACTGCTTTTTGTCCATTTTTTAAACAATGGGCATCAGCCGATGCCTGAGCACATTAAACTGATTCTTTGGGCAGCCACATGTTGTTGCTGTGGAACCATCAACTGTAAATTTGATCTGTGAGCCGTTAGCTGTCAGACAAGGATCAGCCTCACTCACCAGCAAGGACAGAATAGTATTAGATTATAATGTGCATGGAATTATAGAAATTTAGTTGACATTTCCAGTGGTAACAACATTTCTATGTCAGTCAGTCAAGCACAATTTATTAATGAAAATTTTTTTATAATAGAGAAATGTCGAGTATGGGTGGGAGTGTTCTTCAAAATTCTCCTTTTTTAGGGGGGGTTGGTTTTCCCTCAGGTTTTTGAAAAGCCAAAAGGTTAAATTAACAACTTGAATGTCTGACCGGGTGCATTTCTTTAACCCTCATAATCTGTTGATAACTTGTTGTACATTTCCTTGTTTCCATCAAGATCCTCAGGTAAATATGTGAATATTTAAATCATTTTGTGGACCGTCATGTACAGACTATACTATTCAAACAGAAGTGAAAATTTTGAGTTATTAACGAACTGCAATATTACCTCTAACTAATCCACTTCAATTATAAACAAAATAAAACACAACTTAAATACAACAGTGGCAAATAAATACAGAACAAAGGCAGGTTTTTAAAAGATATACATAGGTAAAATAAAAAATGACAAACAATAAGAAAACAAATGCTGAAAGGGAAAGATTAGAGCACTGAGGCAATGAAGGCATGTTTCGAACACGTCTTCACTTGGTGAAAACGGAAACTCCAGAGACAGAGAGAAGCCTCACCATCTTCTCGACCCAGTGTTTTAATGGCTCAGCTTTCCATGTTTATGCAGGAAACACAGCTGTCTATGACTCCAGGTTACATCCCAGAATTCCAGCACATTCCAGGTCAAAATTCTACTCTGGATTTGGAATGTCGAAGTCAGCATACACAGATGCATTGTGAGACAGACGCACAGAGAGAGAGAGAGAGAGAGACAGAGAGATCGAGAGAGAGAGCAGAGTTTCTGCAGAGTCATATTTACATATCTACAATTGGGTGCTACTACTTGTCTGCTGGGTGCTCTCTGTGTCCATCATCTTTGTCTCAGGAGAAACTGTAAAAGTCGTCCAATCAGGAGGCCCACCCACAGCATGATGGCTGGCTCGTTCTGGGCCTGCTGATGGGCTGCGACGCCATTTCTGTCTGCCTGTTGAGAGGAGAGAGGAAAATGTTGGTGTGTGCATGTAAATTTCTTTTGGCTACTGTAAAGCCGCTTTGTGACAATGACTATTGTTAAAAGAGCTATATAAATAATATTCAGTTAACTTGAACACAAATAGTGTTTGTGTTATTTATTAAATTACAAAAAATCTTCTGCCATGCATGAAAATGTGCACAGTGCCTAATAAACAGTTCTGGGATTTGTCAGAGGGCTTTTTTTTATATTACAATCTGCTGCGATCAGGTCAGTGTATAGATGGGCAATATGTCAAAAATATGATCATGATTTTTCATATCAGTCGATATTGATAATTATTGATCATTTTTTTATGAGCCATTGCAAGACTATACATTTTATAAAAAACAGCAAGAGAAAAATGTTTAACTAACAACTTTATTTTTTTTTCAAAGCACACAGATAGAGTTAACTTACCATAAATAAAAATAAATTGGGATAATAGCATGATCTTAACTTGGGTCACATTAAATAAAGGAAGAAAGTAAGATCAACTGGAATGCTGACATAACATCAATAAGATGCAATACATATTAGAAATATAAACTTAGTAAATGCAATATTATAAATGAACAATGAAAAATTTTGTTGTATTCCTGGTTTTGGTCTGCATTGTTCTCCGACACAATTTACACACCACTATGCTCCATGCTGCCATACTGCCGCGCTAACCTGTCCTTTTTTTATTGAGAGTTTCCTCCTATTTTTCTATGTTTATTCTACCTCGTGTTCCACACGGCTTCTGTTGTGAGTGTGTCTAATTTCGAGGGGCGAAGAACACGAGGTCTCCTCTGACTGCATGGACTTTGAAGGCCGAACCGAAAAGAAGACTGCATTTGAAGGAGGCTTCAAACCGTGTCCGCATATTCTTGGTCGCAAAACCTATGACCTAATCAGGCTTCAAATGATTCCTTTTAAGGATGTTGCCACCAAATTGAGACACACAGGTGATCTCCTAATGCATTGCTTTTAAACAGCCATCCTATCGAATACTTTTTAATACGTTATTCAGGAAGTGTCTATAGCAGTATATGCTGTTATCATTATCTAGCCCGGGTCTAGGTCAATGCTGTGATAATGGCAGTGATGATGATGAATAATATGTACTTATATATTATGAAATACATACTGAACAGCTTTTTCCAACATTCATACAGCTTTCATCCGGCAATCAATCCATGACAAATCAAAAAACCTAAAAATCACCTGAGTCTCACACGAACACTCACTTGTTAAACCCTTAGTAACAGAGATGCCGCACACACAATATTTAACATCTCAGGCCTATACTACAGTTAATCTGTCAGAATTAGTAGAAGCAATGCCTCACTTTCACCATCGAAAACAAAAAAAATCACTTAATCTTGCTGAAATTGTTTCCTACAATACATTGCCTAAAGACCGCGTTGCGATAACAGTTAATGGTACCACAGAAAGACCTTAAGGAGCACTCTGGATTTTCTACCCTGGAAAGCCTAAAGACTGCTATTCCTAGGAACATTTTACACACAAATCTGCATCATTGAGCAATTAATAATTGAAATTAATTAAATAATCAAATTATTTAGTGTAATCCAGAAGAGGCTTCCCTTCTGAGGTTTGTCATCTATGGGAGTTTAGGTTAATTACGGATAAATACAAGTTTTCATTTCAATTTTATGTCCATATTTCTGTAAAATCTGCTTTGTGATGATGGCCACAGATAAACATGCTATATAAATAAAATTGGATTGAATGAAATTTAGCACTAGCTTTTAGTTTCATGTCATTCTCTCACCAGGGGCTCTTGGCATCACGATCAGCTAACAGAGTTGCAGCTAATAAAACTGAGTCTCCACAGCTTGGTTTTGTGAGATCTGGCAGCAGTCAGGCTTAATCAGGTGGCCTCTTCAAGCCCTTGCCTTTGGCATACTTTCACACCAAGCACACACAGTGACCCCGATAAGAACAGGGCATTTCCCCCTGGGGACTCTTGGCAGGAACCAGTGAGGAAACACACTCCAGAATGAAAAAAGGAAAAGAAAAAAAGCTTTCCTGTACTGCATAAAAGAAGGATGGAAAAACAGCAGGCTCGAGAGGGCTGCAGCAATTTCTCCTCCATGGATAATAATCTTGTGCCTGAGTCTAATAAGGTCAGATATAAAAACTAACAATCAAGGATGTATTATAAAAAGAATAAAGTCTGAATTAAGGCAGGTGCAAAGACATGGAGAGGAAAAAAAACAGGAAAGCGAGAGGATACCATGTTGAAGCATGTGGTCTAAATTAGCCACCACCACTTGGTGAAAAAAAGCTTTTTTTTAAATAAACAAATACAGCGGGTGACAAATAAGAAGGGGTAGGGGGGTTGATTCAGAAAAAAAGTCCAGCCACAACGTGCCCAAGAAGTGATTGTGTGCTCAGCCAGAGGAAACAGGTGAGGAGGAAGTGGAGTAAAATGGAGGGACTTCTAACCCTGTGGTGTGGCACAGAGACAGAGGCAGATAGTGAGAGAGAACGAATGAACTTTACTAATAACATGTCCCAATGATTGCTCATGCCAAAGGAATGATTTAAATTTTAACACGTCACTCATGCGTCAATTGGGCACGCTGGATTACTGAGATGCAGTGCCAAGTCACACATCGTTTTTAGTTAATGGCTTTTAACCCTGACCTAAAATTAAACAACCAAGAGACTTAGAAATTAGCACACACCTAGACGTTTAGAGTAAGAAATACCCCTACCTACAGTACTGTGCAATAGTCTTTTCATTTTTTCATATTTCACTTCCAAAGAGTCAGACTGTCTTGTATTTTTTAAATGTATTACTGAGAAATATTTCCCCAGGCTTCCTGAAGTAGTTTTAACTTGTATCTTTAGGCACTTTGCAGCCTCTCACAATAAAACATTTGTTCCAAATTCTTTAATTTAATCTACAGTACAGACCAAAAGTTTGGACACACCTTCTCATTCAAAGAGTTTTCTTTATTGTGTTCTTTATTCTGTTCTTTAGCCCAAACGCGTCTCTTCTGCTTGTTGCCTGTCCTTAGCAGTGGTTTCCTAGCAGATATTCTACCATGAAGGCCTGATTCACACAGTCTCCTCTTAACAGTTGTTCTAGAGACGTGTCTGCTGCTAGAACTCTGTGTGGCATTGACCTGCTCTCCGATCTGAGCTGCTGTTAACCTGCGATTTCTGAGGCTGGTGACTCGGATGAACTTATCCTCCGCAGCAGAGGTGACTCTTGGTCTTCCTTTCCTGGGGCGGTCCGCATGTGAGCCAGTTTCTTTGTAGCGTTTGATGGTTTTTGTGTCTGCACTTGGGGACACTTTCAAAGTTTTCCCAATTTTCCGGACTGACTGACCTTCATTTCTTAAAGTAATGATGGCCACTCGTTTTTCTTTACTTAGCTGCTTTTTTCTTGCCATAATACAAATTCAAACTCTTTGAATGAAAAGGTGTGTCCAAACTTTCAGTCTGTACATAAACGTAAATGAGGGAGTGGCTTAAGATTTGCATAATACTGTACATGACTTATGTTAGTATTTTATTTGTGCTCTTCTTTCTTGTAACAAAACAAAAAACACCAATATCCAATTAACAATATGCAGTCAAGCAAAACTGTATGAGCTTCCCTTTACTATCATAACCGCATACACACAAGAAAGTCACACTTCAATTCAGTCGATGTTCCATCATGCCCCTGTGCAGAAACAGCATGTAGTCCCAGTTCAGAGGCAAATGACAGGGGGAGCATCACTTTAATCAAACCCAACTAACTTACAGACCACTCTGTAAACAGGCAAAGAATCACAGCTGCAGTGAAAGCCCTCTTTTTTTAAGCGTTAGTATACTGTATGTACACAGCATAATATCGTATCATACAGCATATGATCGTATCGCAAGGTGCAGAGAGAAAGGGAGTGATAAGGAATTGAGTGGGTAAGCATTTGGGGCTTCTCGCATATTGCTTTAAGAAAACTGGAAGCTGGTGCGCGAGACCACATGGAAGAAAAGCAGAGAAGCCACAAGTGCAACAAGCCAGAGAACAGCAAAAACACTCTTCTCAGCCTGGCTCAATGATGCAGGATGGATGAGATGGCATACTTTTTCTAATATGTTCAGAGATTTACTAAAGTTATTTTAGCAGGAACAGTTTACTTGGTTAGAAGGAAGGTTAGGACATGTAAATGATCCTTATCCCAAAATGTCAGTTTATTATTCAGGTTTTTGTTTATTGAATTTGACAGCTGCTATTGGTTTTTTGAAGACTTAGTGCCATTATAGGTATAAATAGTGTAATAAACTAGTAATAATAAATTAGTAAACTGTAATATAAAATACTTCCTTCTAAAATACTTCTAAAAACCTGTAAAATCTGTAAACATTTGTTGACTTTACTCAACTGCCTCATCTACAGGTGTTGCATGATTAATGTTTTATTAACCAGTACACAGCAATAATTTATGACCAAATCTAACCAAATCAAATCTGCAAACTCTGAGTAAATTCAAGACACCAACAGCAGAGACAACGCATCACCACCACCACACAGTATCATGCAATATTACAGTAGCTGTGTTACTGAATACTGGCACGACTGTGATTCGACCTCACAACCTTGTGTGCGATATTGCTTTTATAAGATATATGCTTCGGTTCCAAAAATGCCATACACTATCAACAGATAATTATTTGTTTGTCGATTTAACCAGTTATTCTGCTCCGCCAACACATATACTTCTGTGACTGGAACCAACTAACCCCAACTGGTGGAATTAACAGGGGTGAAAGTTTTCAATTCTCTTGGTACTATGTAACCAAAAGGTGAGGAGAATAAACAATGGAGGTGCTGGACAGTCCTGAGAAACTTACGAGCCTCACTTTCTACTTTTTTCCCCTTGAGACTATTAGCTAACTTTTGGAGTTGTGGAGTTGAATCCCAAGTTGCGTTACATGGTATGCCATTGCATTATGCAGGGTGTAAATTGTTAAAGCATCTGTGATGCATAATGATGTACAGAAATAAACGGCCAAGCGCTGTTGTGCTTTATATCAGCACTCGTGGATTGCCTCTCCTCCAATCAGGTTTCTCTGTCTGAACTAACTGTTTCATACAATTCCTTCATCTGAAACACAATAATGGCAGCATGCAATTACAACATAAACCCTAATACTTAATTTCTTTAACCTTGATATATGCACATCTCTCATTTGTAAATCATTAAGCATCTTGCAAAAGACAGAGTGCTAGTTATGCACTGCCAAAACAACATACCATAAGTTCGACCATAAATGCATTCACCCAACATCCCCTGAGTGGTGGCTGTCTGAATAAAGAAACTTCCTGGGGCACAAAGGAAGACACTGTTTTGCTCCTCAGGGGCAAGGAGATGTGCAACAAAAGAGCACTGATGCACATCACTGACAAAAGTCAACCGTGGGATGCAAACAACAGAGTGGCCTGGAACAGTGCCACCAACTCTGAGGCCAGTCATCTGCTCTGCATTAGCCCGTAGCTTGCTTACTATATTAAAGACACCACAGCCGCCTCTCTACTAAGCTTCATGAAATGTCCAGTAGGAATCCTGAGATGAAGCAGTGATTTTCCCAGTGTCATGTCAACATACAGTAAGATTTTATAGGCTCTCAGGAAAAGTGCTTCCTATGTTCCTTTTTAATTTCATGATTAGTAAATTGTAAAGTAATATCAGAGTGACACTTGGTGTAGCAGGTGAGTCATAATGAAAGTCAACATGGTCTCATAGCTGTGTGTGTGTGTGAAACATTTACTTTTGTGTAGAGACCATTAAAATTACGTGAAAGAAAGCATTAGCAGTTATAAATATCTTTCTAATTATCCAGTAAATTCACGTAAGACATTTAGATCTGTAATGTATCTTTGATCACATGCCTAAAATCGACTTTTAGCACCTATTTATTTATTATGGTCACGGTACACGTCTCTTCTACTCATTCCTTTGCTTATCATGAGAACACATGGATGAGGGCACTAAAGAAAGCACCGAAATTAGGTCAGGTGACATTTATCCATCAAGCAAAACCAAGCAAAGCAGAGACATCACAGACATGCGAGAAGAAAAATAAACTAAGCAGGAGGTTAAAAAAAGCGAAAACCCATCCATTTAAAACGTCTTTGGACAGCTCAATTCTGACCCTGACTAAGAGCAGATCTTAGCTTAGCCTTGAGTGCGTCTGCATGGCGCTGAGGAGAATGACCAAGTGGGTAATTAGAGCCTGGAGTCTAACCACAGGGTAAACATTATAAAGTCGCCTCGTTCTGGTCACATGTGAACCTGCCATGCAACACTCTAAGCCTCCTCAACATCTTACAACTAATACAACTACCAACTGCTCTGTAGTGTACATCTGCAGTGGTAATGTGCTAACCTTTGTCTGACACAACAATAAAATAAAAAATATATATTCCTTGTATTTTTTGGAAACTTTTTCTAAAACACAACTAATACATTTGATATCTAGGAATATAATGCTATTTTAAAAATGACAGATAGATAGATGCAAACTAACTACTAATCTCCAGCAGATATTAGTCTAGACATCCATACTTGAAATATATAACATGGGGGACAGAGCAAATCCAAAGTTATGATCTTTACTAGAACTCTGAGAAGCAAATCGCCAGCACATGCACGATAGAAAATATGTGGAAATCTGAATATTGTATCTAAAATCCAGCTTGTTTTTAGATGACTATTTTCTAAAAGGGAAACTGTCTGTTCTACAAACAGAACTTTTATGATAGTGGTAGTGGAAAGCAAAAGAAAAAGGTATGTTTTGCAGAAGATCGTACATGGGACACATGACACTGCACCTGTTCTGCTTTCTGGCATATGACATGGTTCTGTTACCGACATCTTAGCCACTTCTACATGGAGGTGAAGGAAAACATAACCAAAACAAAACACCTCTCATAAAGGTGACAGACCGTCTCTGAGTCAGAACATTAGTCACTGTTTCATAATTTTGTAATCAACCTGGTGCTTCCTGCTCATCGGGATTTCTGTGTAATACCTAAAAGAAGGTATTAGAATGCTAATCCAGATAACAATACAGCAACGATAATACATGTCCATATAACTAAATAGCATTAACTTGTTAGTAGTTATATTATGAAGTCTAAATAATGAAGTTTAAATCCATCACTTCATAGCTTCTCTTCTGTTTCAGAGTATAAATGTGTAATAGACACTGACAGCAATGCTACTGTTGTGATCTGGTTCGAAACACAAACACAAAATGAGTTCTAAGCCATTTTCCATGACACTCTAAAAAATTATTTAAAACCTGTAATTGTAAATAATATATTTTACAGAGCTAAACTAGGGAGACAATGATGAATAGGAAAGAGATCAACTCATGTAAGATAAGTTTCAATTTGCATAAAGAGCTCAGGATCTGAGCTACATGTAAGCATGTGACATGTATGAAGCATGTGACGAGTTTGAAGGCATGCAAACAGTGCAATAATTTTCTAGAATCAGACATGAAGTTATGTGCTGGTGGTAATAAACGTACATGAAGATACTGTAGCGCCTCAGATTTTCTGGAAGGGACAAACACAGATTCTGGATTAAATATTGCTACAACCCAGAAAAATAAAAAGATTCAGGTTATATGCATATACTGAGGCTGGTAACACTATATGAACTACTTCTCTGAGGCAGAGGTAAGTTTTGGTCTTAGGATGGTCTTCATTAGAGCCAGTTTCATCATGGGGCTTGATGGGTTTTGCAAATGCACTTGACAATACTATTCTTGCAAGAATTATTCCTGAATAGCTGACCTTCATGTCTTAAAATAACAACTGACTGTTGTTCTTGTTATTACTTAATTACCTAATGTCATATGTGTTATCTCATTTAAAAAAAAAATCCAATATTGTTCTGAACTTGTGCTCAGACTTTCCACTGGTAGTGTGAATATATATATATATATATACACACACACACACACACACACAATGCATAATGAACGGCTTATCTGGTGCTAAATATAACTTAAAAAAAGGCATGCGAGAATACTATAAACAGGTGTCATAATAAAAATACTTGAAAAAAAATACCAAAAAAAGAAAAGGGGTTCTTTTTCAGCAAAGATTTTAAACAGAGCCTATTTACAAGAAATAGTAACCTCCCAACGAACTCTTGACACATTTCTATTTCTAAGAATTTACTGAATGACTCATGAGACGCAGTTCCTTAGGAAAAGACCATGATTTCTGACTGTAAATGAAATGATGTAACCTCTGTACATAGACAATAAAGGGTGCACAAATCCTTAAATTAAAGGCACATAAACATTTCTTAAGTGACAAATCTTAGATGCGGTCACAACTCTCGTTCCCCATAAAGAGAACAGACAGGAAAAACATACTATAAGTTTCTCACCCCTTGAAAATAAAGCTGGTTAAATTCATCGCCGATGCGCCGCAACTCTAACGCAACGTACACCTCCGCTTGCATGTCCCCCGCAGATGATGCTCCGTGGGGTGGATAGTGGTTATGGAGAGCAGGCCATAATTCTAGGAAAAGAAAAAGAAAGAAACAATAAACATAAACTATGTGCAAGCTATGTGACCTACAAAAAAAAAAGATCATTTAGTTCTTTAGTGAGATGTCAAATGCCCTTTAATGTTAAATAATCATTTATCAGTCTACTTATTTTTTCCTGTTGTCTTCATCTTATTTTTTGTCTTTCCCTAGCAAATCCTATTTCATCTCTTCAAAAACTTGCAAACTCTAAGAAGCTTTTTAGCTGCCATGCATTAAAGATTTTGCAAAGTGTATATGATTCCAGTGTGCAGGAACTTTAGGACAGTTTGAACAAGTCAGATAACTCAGCGTGAAACTCTACGCCCTGCAGTAAATCTGAGTTGTGGTCAGAATACACTGGAGAGAATACTGAGGCTAAATGCTAATAATACAACCACAATCTGGCTGAAGGTGCACTGATTCTCCAGTTATGACTCAAGCGAGAACTAGTTTTACTGTTATTTCTCATGCCCAATCATATTACGACCATATGCTACTCATTTCCACACGTCAGCCTGGTTGAGACTTTCACTATAAAATAGCCAAAAACTAACTCATGATATTACTCAATTACGTTCTCTACTTTTACAAGCTGGGCCACAGGCCAAC
>JAAGKR010013311.1:0-14263 GCA_011419295.1 Clarias macrocephalus
GTGTGTACATTAATGTGTGTGTGTGTGTGTGTGTGAGAGTGTGTGAGAGTGTGTGTGTGTGTGTGTGTGACTGTGTGTGTGTGTGTGTGTGACTGTGTGTGTGTGACTGTGTGTGTGTGTGTGTGCATGTGTGTACATTAATGTGTGTGTGTGTGTGAGTGACTGTGTGTGTGAGTGTGTGTGTGAGTGACTGTGTATGTACAGTATGTGTGTGTGTGTGAGGGAATGAGTGTGTGTGTGTGTGTGTGTGTGTGTGTGTTAGGGAATGAGTGTGGTCATGCATGTGCTCATGTACAGTGAGTAAATGAATATGTGTGTCAATAGGTGTGTGTGTGTGTGTGTGTGTGTGTGTGTGTGTGTGTGTGTGTGTGTGTGTGTGTGTGTGAGAGAGAGAGAGAGTTTGAGGGTGTGTGTGTGTCTGCACTGTATCAGTCAGTGTGTGTTCTGGTGTCTGAGTTTCTGCCGTGTGTCTCTCCTGCAGCTCCTGGCGATGATCCTGTCCATGGGTCTGTGTAAGAGCGTACAGCAGGAAGAGTACACCAAAGTGCCCAAGTATTGAGGAGGAAACACACACACACACACACACACACGTTTTACATTTAAAATATATTGACCTTCTCTACATAGTTTACATGTTTGGAGTTTTTTGTTGTTGTTTTTGTTTTTTAAAGAATCTTACCCAAAAACAAACAAACAAAGCTTTATCCCGTGTCTGTGAACCGGGGAACCTGTGGAAAGCTCGTACTCGCAGTGTGTGACCTGCTCTGTCTGCTTCATCTCGTTAACCTGCAGTTACACACACACACACACACACACACACACACACACCTTCTGTCGTTAGCTTTTTTAAAATATCGTCACCAAAAACCTTCTGGATGAAGGAATGAAAAACCTTTGATCATTTTTTTAGTCCTCCTCCTCTTCCTCTTCCTAATCCTTGTCCACCTCTTCCTACTTTTTTCCCTCTTCCTCCTCCTCCTCGTCCTTATGCTTTTATTCCTTCTGTTCTTCCTCCTCCTCCTCACGCTCCCACGGCTAACGACGTCTCCTGCATGACACTTCTCTTCTTTCTTCTCTTTCTTCATTTCTACATTAGTGTTTTTTGTTCTTCTTCTTCTTGTTATTGTTCTTCGTTTGTATATAATTTAGCGACGCTTTAATCGGCGAGTTTCGTGGTTAGCACAGGCCGTCGCTCTTTAATTATTCTTTTCTTCATTTGTCTTTTTCGTGTACAGATTGCATATTTTAAATTTTTTTTTAATGTTCCCTGTGATTTTATCGCCTGGCTTCTAATCACATCGCTTTCTTGTCACTCACTAGTGACGCCTTCTGGTGTTTTATGAAAGAAGACGTTTTGAAGTTTTGATTAATCTCTTTAATTGTAACCCTCTACACTAGGACACTTCTATACTGAAAGCACTCTGTTTGGAGGGAAAGAAAAAGTATAAGCATGCTTAAAAAAAAAATTATGAACATTATGATGAAGACATTATTATTATTATTATTATTATTATTATTATACTGTTTAAAATTTTCCTTCTCTTTTATCTTTTGGTATATTTGGAGAAAGATTACGGGCCGGAAAAAAGTCAGAACATCTCATTTTTATTTGTAATCAAATCAGAAATTCTCCTGAAAAGGTAAACTGTTCATTTTTATGGTACGAGGAAAAGAAAAAGTTTTTATTTTATTTTATTTTTTTTATAAACCTGTTTATTCATGTTTTTTTGACCACGTGTGACTGTTAAACAAGACGCACATGTGTAAAATAAGTGACATCTGTTACAATAAAGTGAACTCACCCAGTTTGTGTTGCTTTTTTATTGGGTTTGTGATGGTGGATATTGTGTGTGTGTTCCGCTGACGGACACTAGATGGCAGCACTGGATTTATGGATTGATTGACCTTAATTGGAACTTCTTTAAGGTCTGCTTAAGGTTATGTGTACAGTAACAGTGATGTGCACAGAGAAGTCACTGAATTAGATGATTTGCTGAAGAATTTACTGTATTTGTTTCTTATTTATGAAAACAAAAGTAAAGTAAATAAACAAACAAACCAACAAATAAAATTATGAATTCACTCAATAGGAAAAAAAAGGATATAATTTGATGAGCATTTGTCATAATGTGAAATAATAATAATTAGCATTATGATAGAATTTTTAAACACAACTTTAATGGATTTATTTAATTGCTAAAAACTATTCATGTTTATAAATGAGAATATATATATATAGATAGATAGATCCAATAGCATATGCATTTAACTGTTATTTTTGCATGGATTTATCATAAATTTATTATGATTATTATTAGGTCCCAAGCACTAAAGGTGCGCAGGACCCTCTTGTTTTCTTTCTTGTTTTCCTCTTGTTTTTTCCCTTTTGGACATTTCGGGGATCTTAACATGCTCAAAAACTCATGAAACTTGGCAGACAGGTTGGAATCTGCTGCCATCAGGATACCTGAGAGTCGCGTGGAGTCGCGTGGCCTGGGGCCCCCAGGGGCCCCACATGAGATTTTGCTGCCTAGCTCATACACACTTTCACATTTCTCTGTACACATTTAGAGCTCATCGAGCCGAACAACTTTCGCGCTGCATGTCCTGGGCTAACCTCAACAGGAGGCCAGTTATTTTGGGTCATTTGCAAAAATGCACCCGATGGATTTTGATATTCTCCTCCTAGGATAATTATACGATCGCTACCAAACCGGGCCAAAGAAATCTAAAGACATTGAGGATGCTAAATTGTTTAGGGATTTTCGATATCTCAAATGGGTCAGCCGTGATAATGTCTTAAACTTACACCAAAAAATGATTAATAACTTTCTGTGTGGCCTTATATTGAGTGACATCACGTTCAGTGACATCACATCATAGTGTGAGGCTTATTTTCCAGCATCTGCGGCCTATTGTACACACATAAACATCACAAATGTTAACACACACACACACACACACACACACACACACACACACACACATCACTAATGTTAATGCACACAGACTCACACACCATACACACGAACAAGCACAAACACAAGCACATTTACTCGACACATCTACACGTCACACACCTCTCTCCCTCACTCTCACACACACTAACGCGCACACACAAACACACTCACACATCACACACATGTACACATACATACACCCATATTACAAATGTATACACTTGCGCACACAAACACACACACCTCTCTCACAACGCACACACATCTCACACACACACACACACACACACACACACACACACACACACTAGCCCTGTATCGTGTGTTATGTGTGCAGGTTGTGCGGTGCAACCGAGTGGCGATGGCTTTTTCGAGGTCTTAACACACTTGAATAACACACGGGTTGTGCGGTGCGCCAGGGTGGTGATGGCGCAGGGTGCTTGGTCCCGTCATCTATATTTGTTATTATTTCCCTTACATGAAAAACAGCAATAAATGACACTTCCCTGCCATGTCCAGGAGTGCTGTAAGTGTTGGCTTCATCAAGATTCGGGGCCGAGTATGTCAGGTTTTCAATGGGCTGGGGAATCTGGCCACGCCTACAAAATTCCATAAAGGGCAAAACTCTCAGAAAGCTAAAAATAAAACGGCGACTAAAAGGCTGAAACTACGGCTTGCGTAGAATCTTCCTCAGCCACTTTCAGCGAACTCACATACACACTAATGCATACTCCTCTTATAGGGTGCCATTATTTTCATCCTGATTGAACGGCTACATATTACAGTTTTATTTCAAGTCATTAATATTAAATAAAATGACTTGGTGTGTAACTAGATATCGATTAAATAAATAAGACAGTGGAATTGTGTTCATATCCATAAACATTAATGGACTCTTGTATTAGCGAAATGTGCAACACGAACATGTAAACAGGCGGCATGGTGGCGTAGTGGTTGGCACTTTCGCGTCGCCCCTCCAGGGTCCGGGTTCGATCCCCACCTTGTCCAGTGTGTGTACCCTGCCCTGTGCTCTCCAGGCTCCTGTCGGAATGAACATGTGAACAGACTCAGGTGTGGAACGCAGGGTGTAAAATATTTCACAAATCTACACACTTCTTGTGCGAAGAACACTTTAACACTAAATAAATGCATCATGCCGTAACCGGCCCTCTAATTTTCTAAATCCTAAAGTTACATCAGCATCAGCATGCTGCCACAAAATTCATTGTTGCTGGACTTTAATCATAACGTAGCCTCAAACAAAGGGCTATGGAACCTGATTCCCACTATAAGCTAATATCTAATGAGATTTTAAAAGTAACCCTTTGAGACGAACCGTCAGCTGTGTTTGAGGTTCATATCATTAACCAGGGTTTACAGATTGCAGTTCAAGTTCAGATTGCACGGTCTGTTACACTGACCTCAGCTGCAGTTCTTTAGATGTTTTTCTGGGGTTTTTTTATGAGCTCCTGGACGAGTCGTCGTTGGAGTAGTTTTGCTCGACTGGCCACTCCTGGGAAGGTTCACCACTGTTCCAAGTTTTCTCCATTTGTGGATAATGGCTCTCACCATGGTTGACTGGAATCCCAAAGCCTTAGCAATGGCTCTGTGACCCTTTCCAAACAGATACATCTCAATTACTTTGTTTATCATCTGTTTCCTTAAATCGCGGCTTGATGTGAGATCTTTAAACGTGCCTCACTTTTGTTAGTCAAGTCATTTCTGGCGGTAATCAGGCCTGGGTGTGGCAAGTGAAATTTAACTCAGCTTTCTAAAAATCGCCGTTCATTCATGATTTATCAGGGGGCCATTACTTTTTCACAGAGGGCCAGGTAGGTTTGGAAAGCTTTTTTTTCCCCATAATAAATTAAATCATCATTTAAAACCTGCATTTTATATTTACTTGAGTTATCTTTGTGTACTATTAAAATTTATTTGATGATCTCAATCATTTAAGTGTGACAAATATGCAAAATAAAAAAAAATAAAAAATAAAAAACAGCCCCCTTTTTCATAGCACTTTGAAGTTTTTTTTTTTGCCTGTATGGTAACACCTCTATTTTGTAAAATGATGACACTGAGATGTTTGTCGCAGAACTCCTTCCCCTCACCGTCTCCGCCTGGAAGTCATTAAGGGACCGAACTCTTCCTCTCGTCCTGCTGCAACAATAAAGCAATATTTCCACCTGCTCGCACCCTTCATCTCCGTCCTGCACACTCTTCCACATCCTGTTTTCAGACAGGAGTGACCTTGCGTATGTGCATGCACGCACACACACATGCACTCACACTCATACATTTTTTTACAGAGTTCCTATGAAAGCTCATCATCTTGTTGTATTGCAAATTAGAGAATAATTTGTTTTTTGCAGATTTCAAAATTTGACACATTTTTGTTTTAGAAAGAATTAGACAATATTAATGAATGTCAAGATAAAATAAAAATAATATTTTTTAAAAGATCAAATTTTGGATAAAAAGTTAGTTTAATCTGTTTAGAGTGTGAAGAGGGTTCAGAAACATTATTGATCATTTTTCATTGATGATTTTTTTATTGATATTAAAAATATATATTTTTTCACATTCTGATATTTATGTTATTAATATAGTATTTAATTAAAAAATTCAAAGTATTTTTTAATACACAAATAATTCTTACGTATATTAAATTTTTCCACCCGACTCAATTGGGAACCTTGATGACATTTTCTTGGGTGAAAAAAACAACAATCTGATAGATGTACTTCAAAACATTTTTCATTTACACAAAGTTTTAAAACAAAGATAAAGAAAGTTATATTAAATAAAAATACTTGTAAATATAAATGGAAAATTTTTGAATGAACAAATATACACCAATCAGCCATAACATTATAACACACACCATTAAGCTCAGCATAGTGTAGGTTCGCTTTGGCTTTCCAGTGGGATTGGACCAGACGGCACAGACTTTGGTCCCCGCAGGCATGGGTGAGCGTCAGGTGACCATGCGGTTTAACTGATAGTCAATGTTATGGCTGATCAATGTACATTATATCAAAGAAAAACATTACAATACTCAGTGTTTTAGTATCACAGAGAGAGAGAGAGAGAGAGAGAGAGAGAGAGAGAGAGAGAGAGCTGTGGTGTCATCTGTACCTGAAGGATAATTACTGCAGGTTTATTACAGGACGCAGTGACAGTGACAGTGATGGGGAAGTCAGAAGGCCGAGCTTTAATGAGCGCTGTGAGGAAATGTAGTTGACAGGAAGGAAAAGAGGCATGTGACTGCAGGAAACAGTACTGTCTTACACACACACACACACACACACACACACACACACACACACACACACACACACAGTCAGAGTAAATCTAATCTCCCTGCACAGACACGGCTAATGAAGGAGAAGACGGAGCGTAATAGCAGAGAAAGCAAAGAGAAGCAGACCTGATTAGAGAAACTACATTAAAGAGATTTTTTTTCTCCTCCTTGAAATAATTTTAGTCTCAGTGTGTTACGTGCACAGAACCAGTAATGGCCAATTACAGTGTAAATGTTTTAGAGATGAGCAATTTTCAGTCAGTTCATAAGCACTCTGATCTCCCGTGTGTGTGTGTGTGTGTGTGTGTGTGTGTGTGTGTGTGTGTGTGTGTGTGTGTGTGTGTGTGTGTTCCACTGCATGGACTTGTCCATCTGTAGGACCTGGGGTCATTTCCCTTGTCCAGACGCGTCTTCAGTGTGTGTGGACAGACCAAAAATAAAAATAAAAAAACGTAAGTATAAAAAAACATTCCCTGCATTTTGTCATTTTTTTCTGTTTTTGTATTGGTCGGGCTTAAGCATGCTAATTGGATCCAAACCCCCCAAATGTGACCTCTAATAAGAAGAGCCCCTCCCCTCGGCCTGTTCCTTGGCTATGGCGTTCTTTGGAAGGGGTGTGGCTCAGCAGAATCTCATTTACATAGAAACAGAAACGGCACATTTAGTGGAGAAGTGAAACGAAAATAGTTTAGGCTTTTAAACAAGCTGCATCACGGGAAAAAAACTAAACATACATTGTACTAAAGAGTATCTACACTGTACAAGCACATGTTTGTGCACCCCTGAACATGACACACATCATACTGTACACGGCCTTAAACACATCATCATCCATATAGAATGTCTCGCTACAATGCAGTTTCCCTTCAGGTGAACTAAGAGGCCCAAACCCTCATCCAGCACCACAATGCTCCTGTGAGAGCCACAAAGTCAGCACCATGAAAACATCTGTGTGTTAAGGTTAGAAGAACGTGGAGGAACTCGTGTGTCCTGCACAGAGCCCTGACTCCACATTTAAATCAACCCCTTTGGGATGAAACCGGAGCCTCCTCGAAACATCTGAACAACAGCACCTGCGCTCATGAATGTTCTTGTAGCTGAATAAACATAAATCCACACAGGCACACTCCAACATCTAGTGGAAAGCCTGCACAGAGCGGAGCGCATTGTTATTTAGTATAAAATGGGGAATAAATCTGTAGTAGCATGTTCAGTGAGGACATACGCCTGATGTTTAGGGTTGGCTATACAGTGGAACCTTGGATTACGAGCATAATTCGTTCCAGAAGTTCTGTTTCCATTTTCTATTTTTATTAGATATTCTTTAACTTCTTTATATTTATCTTATTCTACTATTTTATTTTCATTTTTATTCTTATTCTTATTGCTGTATATTATGTAAATAAGTGTTCTTTATTTTTAAATCTCTTATTTCTTTTTTTTGTTGTTGTTGTAATATTGTAGGTCAACAGCAGTTGTATAAGCATTTCACTTCATATCATACTGTGTATGACTGTGTATGTGACAAATAAAATTAGAATTTGAGAAGCGGGCTTTTATTCCAAAACACTCGTAAACCAAATAGAATTTTCCCGTAAGAAATAATGAAAACTCAAATTATTCGTTCTACAGCCCAAAACAATAAATACATAAAAAATAATTAATACAATATATAAAGTAAAAATAAAACAAATTAACCTGCACTTAACATTTAAAAAAATTACAAATAAATCCCGATAGATAAGTGTTTCCATTTGTGCGCGCAGGCGCAGTGTATTTGTATGTGTGTGTGTGTGTGTGTGTGTGTGTGGAATTAGCCCCTCGCATCATCTTAAACAGTAAAACACCTCCTCCCTCCCCCCACCTCACTTTTTAAGTTTCACAACTAACTGTTTTAATGGGAAAATTCACGTGACATTCACGTGAGTGCATACTAACAGTATCACTGCTGTAAAGTAAAAAAAAAAAACAAATTAACCAGCACCAGCGTGTGTGCGTGTGTGTGTCGGTGTGTGTGGGGCACAGTGGCAAATTACGTGCACGCACACACATAGGAGGGAGTGGGAGATGTTGATTATACCAGTAAGGGACGAGCACTAAAAATCATTGGCTCAGTTGTGATCACTTGATGCTCGGTGTCAAAATAAGAGGCGGATACGTGATACATGATACTCGGCACTCGTAAACTAATACTTTTGCTCGGTTTCCAATAAAAAATGTATTAAAAATCTTTGCTCGTCTTGCGAAACACTCGTAAACCACGTTACTCGCAATCCGAGGTTCCACTGTGTTACTAGAGAGAAATGGCTTAATATTCTATGAACTGGCTACGCTCATGAATGACTTACTAAGTACTTGCAATGTTCTTAAAAAAAAAACTTTATAAACTTTTACTTTCACTTATAATTTTACAGAAGAATTATCAAAACTGGTCAAGAACTTCTCTCAAAAACTTTAAAAGTTTTGAAAGACTTATATACATAATACATATTTGTATTATAAAGTCAGAGTTTTTCCTTCCTGTCCTGACTGCTCACCTGTTAACAGCCCCCTGGATCCCCTGTTTTAGATTCATTATGATCCTCTCATGAACATTTTTCCTATTAACATTTAAATCCAGGTGGCGTAAAACTCAACCTCGTCTATCTCATCATAACTAACTAACTGAGCCTCAACTCACTTCATATTTCCTGTTTAAGTGCACACTACACTGATGGTGGAAATTCATGCCTCCATAAGTATCATCGCTCTGATCGGTTCTTCACTAACTGTGAGAAATTGTTACAGTTTGAGATATTTTTAAAAGAGAACACTGTGTGAATCAGGCCTTCATGGTAGAAGATCTGCTAGGAAACCACTGCTAAGGACAGGCAACAAGCAGAAGAGACGCATTTGGGCTAAAGAACACAAGAAAGAACACAAGAAAGAAAACTCGCTGAATGAGAAGGGGTGTCCAAACTTTTGCTCTGTACTGTATATTAACAGCTCCTGAAGCGCATCACTCCTGGTTTAACTATAAATAGGCAAATGGGTGGAACAAATGAAGCCTGGCTGTTGGTTGGAACACAGCAACTTACCTTAGTTATCACAAGCTAGCAAGCTTCCCATTAGCTTATCTAAAATGCCAAGGTGGCTAATGCTAATTTATTTGCTAATGTTACTGTGCATTTGATTGAACTCTGTCATCCATACCCGACACGTCATCCCGTGTGAACTCCTACATCTCTTGTGTTGAGTTAAACTACAATGATTCCAGTTAGCTGGTAAGCTAAAGTGACGCAGAGCAGACAGCTAGCGGTCTGACACCTGCAATGCAGAAGTCTCGCAAATTGCTCCTAATTATGCATACATTTCTGGTGTAATGTAATTGTAACTGATTTACAGGAGTTCCATAAATTTCCTCCCCCCACCACCACCATGAAGGGGGGAAATCGATATGATTTTTTGTATCAGGTTGCAAACATGTTTATTTCTGTGGTAAAGTTGGATATTTTAACACGGGGTCTGTGGGGATTGAATCACTTCTGGAATTCGAGGAACTGCATGTTTTGGCGCTTGGCCTCATTTTTCAGAACCGGAGGTTGAATTCAGCAATGTGGGAAATGCCTTTACTGAATGCACTTTTAGCAAAAGGGGTTTTCCAGGGGTCTTTGAGTGACTGTTGGCTCATTAGAGATTGTTTTGTTACTTCTCTACAAGATCTAGAAGTTTTTTTTTTCTTCAGCTATCATTTAGAAGTTGGCGGCGCAGTGGTGTAGTGGTTAGCACTGTCGCCTTGCGTGTCCGGGTTCGATTCCCACCTCGGGGTCTGCGCCTGTGGAGTTTGCATGTTTTCTCCA
Organism: Clarias macrocephalus; assembly: GCA_011419295.1. Lineage (NCBI taxonomy): Eukaryota > Metazoa > Chordata > Actinopteri > Siluriformes > Clariidae > Clarias > Clarias macrocephalus. The sequence goes on from JAAGKR010013311.1 coordinate 10,104, forward strand.
TGTGCTTGCTGGGTTTCTTCTGGGTGCTCCTGCTTCTAAAGACATGCAGATTAGACTAATTGGCATTTCCAAATCGCTCGTAGTGTGTGAATGAGCGCATGTGAATGTGCCCGGAGGTTCGACCATGTCATCATTGGCCATTCCATGGTTCCACATCTTTCCATGGTTCCTAGTTGGACTACAGTGGTTCCTTAAAGGATGGATTGGAGCATTTAGAATTAAATCATTAAAGATATATTACATGTTTTGCTTGCTGAGCTCCAAATCATCATCATCATCATCATCATCATCATCATCAATCACAATCCCAGCTAGAGCTTTGTTATGCATCTATGGGTTATGTATGTATGACTATTAGTCAAATAACAAAAACAACAACAGTCAGTTGTTATTTTAAGACATGAAGGTCAGCTGTTCTGGAACAATTTTTGCAAAAACAGTATTGCGCAAAACCCATCATGAAGACCTTCCCAGGAAAGCACGACCAAAACCAGACCAAAGCAATGACCAAATAACAAGCAGCACCTCAGATTAGAGCCGTTATGAAGCTTTACAGAGCAGAAGTAGCAGATAAACATCTCAATATCGACTGTTCAGAGGAGATTATTTGGACGCATTTATTAGACGCCTTCAGCATTGTTTTATCAGGAACTACCATAGAGTTAGAAAGTGATCCCAAACGTTTGAGCTGTAGTACTATATATGTATGTATGTATGTGTGTGTGTGTGTGTGTGTGTGTGTGTGTGTGTGTGTGTGTGTGTGGAAACAGATATAATAATAAAGATATGACTGTGTGTACTTTCTTGTTTTTGTGTGCACCATTTCAGGTTTCAGATTTTGGCATGTTTGGAAGATGTGAAGGATCTCATTGTGTGTGTGTGTGTGTGTGTGTGTGTGTGTGTGTGTGTGTGTGTGTGTGTGTGTGTGTGTGTGTGTGTGTGTTTTGGCTGAGCTCTGAGACAGTGCCTGATCTTCCCGGCTGCTGTACAGTTTAACGGGAGTGTCAGTGGCACGTCTGGAATTCTCATCTCCATGTGCACTTAACAGCAGGACAAGGTTCTGGACCAAAGCCAAAGACTCCAGCACCTCCTTAACCTCGGCCCCACCCTCTGAAACTCCTCCACACACACACACACACACACACACACACACACACACACACACATAGTCACACACCCTTACACACACTTTCACTGCATGCCTTTGCCTTGTTAAAGCTCTCACACTGAGCACTGAACGGAAACAGACAGACTGTTAACGGGAAAATAAAAGGGGCCTCAGACTTCTCTGTTTTTCACTCAGCTAAGCTGCTGCTGCATGAAAGAAATGAACGATTATTTAAGATTTGTGCAGATTCTGGATGCATCTGATAAATAATACATAATAAAGAAAAGTTTGAAAATAAAAAAAGGAGTCTTAAAATATCACAACTTTGGATTTTCGTTCTGAACGTTTGCCAAAATTCTCTTTGATTTACATATGTATAAGCATTTCCTCATAATATGATGTATCCACTATTTATAAACGTCTTTAAATCATGACGTCATGGTGCAGCAGCTTGCACGGTGCCTGTTCTGGCCATTATTTGGGAACTTCGTGTTCTCGCCTTGTTCATGTAGGATTCCTCTGGGTTTTTCGGTTTCCATGGCGCCAAGTGGATCGATGTCTCTAAATTGCTTTGAGTGTGTGCATGATGGAGTGGCGTCTCATCTCAGGGTGTATTCCTGCTTCACCCCCAGTGTTCCCGGGACCCGGTGTCGCCTCCGGACCCAATGCCTCGGCTTGATCATGCTTACTGAGGACGAGGGAAGGAAATTAGACATGATAGATATTAAAAGTTACTACGATATGATGAAACGTACAGGTAAATCTTTACGTTCGGTGTGTGCTTGCGTGCCCTGCCATGGAACGTCACCCTGCCCAAGGTGCGCCACGACTAGCGCCTGACGTCTTGTGCTGGATCTTGTAGACACTTTTTAAAAACTTACCATCCAGCTTAAATGCTCCTAGAATAACAGGCTATAAGGTCATGTGATAAGGTCACAGTGTTGCAGTTAATGTTCGGTTGTTTTCTCTTGGTTCATGATGTGACCTTTCTAAAAATAAGAAATGTGTAAGTAAGCATGTCCGCTGGGACAGACGCCAGGCTTCCTGTGACCCTGTACAGCTTTTTCTTAAATTCTTCTGCAAACTCTATTATTCTGTGATGTGCTTCATGGCTGCAAACTTTAGCTGAAGCTCCAGAGACACGCTGTGACATCGGATCGCCCGTGAATGAAACGGGACCGGGTTCGAGGCGCTGTAGACAAGCAGAACTGGTGGTGCTGTAACGGGACACTTCGATCATCTCGTAATAGTTTCCGGCACTGAATTGTATAGTTGTACAGCGTGTTCTTTAGAGAACTGCCTCGTGTCAGCTTCGTGCTGCATCTCCTGCCTTGAGGAGACGGTTCTGTCAGTAGAGGCTCTTCTGAGGTCGGCGTCTTCATCTGTCAATGCGGCGACAAGAACATTCTCAAGATGTGCTTTACGCATTACACCGTGTGTCAGGTGTCTGCTCTCCTCAACCATGTAGAAGTTCTCATGCACCATCACAACATCTTTCTTATTTGAAGCCAGGAAGCTGCACAAACCTTCAGAATGAATGAGACGATCTCGAACTGCGCCTCTGAAGGTTTTTCAGCACTCGCACACAGACGTACAGTACGTAGTTGTGAACCAGGTCGTCTCATAGTGTGACGTAGGGGAAATAATGTAATCATATGATTATACTAATGATGTATCAGACTGCTTTAACCGTGAGGTCATTATGCCCTTAGAGTGAAGAACAGCTCCTGTCAGGGTTGTGATGTACAGTATGTGAGCTCAGGCAGATAACAACAACCCAATGCTGTAGGACAGAACGTCCTGGTCGTCTACTGTTGTAGCGTCCAGAGGAAACAGGAGAAAACAGATTCGAGCAGCGTTTAACTGAAACTCACCGATATGGCAATGAGTGAGATTATTAAAGAAGAACGTCTCCAGCTGCTCGCTCACACACACACACACACACACACACACACACACACACACACACACACACACACACACACACACACACACACACAAAGAGTAAGTAAGAGAAAGCGAGGAGGAAAAACCTTCTGCAGATGTCTTCACCGCCAAAACACAGCACTGGTGCTGATTTTATTATTATTTTTTTATGTTATTCATATAATACAGAAAACGTGTGTGCCAGAAAAGCTCCTTCTGAAGTTTCTGCGACATGGAAGTGATCGATCTCGCTTCCCTGAAAATTCCCCTAACCATGTGTCTGTAACCTTACAGTATCAAATTCATGGAGAGTTAATATGATAAATATCTTTACAGTTTTGCATTTTAGAATAATACACGTTTTCAGGTTTATGTCTTTTCGAAATTGGCCAAGTTTCATCTGAACAACAGTTAAGATCATGGAAAGATTTTCATTTAAAAGAGTTACGGACACTACGGACATCAAAGTACAGAATATGAAATTGTATTTAGCAAATGTGTTTATTTTTATCCGATAAAATATAAATGTTTATGCATATTTACAAAGAAAATTAAGCATATCGGGAGATAAAAAACATTAAGTATTAAGAAAAATTGTGTTATATGATCCTATGTGAAAAATTCACATTTCCCCCAAGGTGAGACACGTTTTAGCACCGATGCTAAGTTTTGGCTGTAAATAAATGATCTATTTGATTTGTGCTCATCATTGCTGTCTCAGTCTCTTTGATTCCGAAGAGAACAGAAAGTCTCGTACTGGACCTTGTCGACACTTTTGAAGAGCTTGCCATCCTGTTGAAACACTTTCAAAGTGGCAGGTTATAAGGTCACGTGACGACGTCACAGTGTTGCAGTTAATGTTCGATTATTTTCTGTTGGTCTATATGTTTTGACCTGAATAAAGAAAGGCAACGTTTATTTTTTTTTTACTTTTATTTCCACCTTCTTATGGGTTTCCTGCACATTAATACAGAATGTAACAGCAGTGGCTCTATGGGAAAACTAGATTCGGAGCTGAGACCCTCATTATGCGAAACATATGGCTGAAATGTATTATTCCCAATTTTTACAACTAAACCCTGTTTCTTTGTGGTTTACATGCGGCAGTGCACATTCCAAGTTCAGC
>JAAGKR010013313.1:0-14257 GCA_011419295.1 Clarias macrocephalus
GGAAGAGCTTCGAGCTCCTTATTGACTCTTTCACTCTCTTTTTTTACCATTTCACTCTCTTGCTCGTACTCTTTCTGAATTGCAGGCAGTTTATCTAACTCTCCTCTCATCCTCTGGTTTTCAGCTTCCAGCTCCTCCCTCTTCAGTCTTTCCTTGGTGCCTTCCTCCACTTGAAGTTGTGCAGCCTTTAATTCCATTTCCTGTTCCTTGTTTACAAAGAAAGAAAGTTGGTAAAATAATGCGAAACTTGGAAGACACTCAAAACTTATACAAGTACATGAAGCTACCTGAAGCTGTGCCTGTAAGCTTGCAATTTGCTGGTTCTCCTTGGCCATTTCATCCAGTATTTCTGGTGGCTGGACACCTCCGGGTACGTCTCCTTGAGCATAGTTCTGCTTGATTATGGTAAAAAATCATAATCATTATTATTTAAGTCAATACTGTAATGTTTGTTCAATCGTGATTATTTAACATGATTATTCACCGACTTTGGAACCATCATGTATGTAACACGTGTTTTTAACACAAAACTGTCTTGAACTTTAAATATAAACTAAAAAAAGCTGAAAGAGAGAAAAAGAGGGAGAGAGAGATGCCACAGCTTGCAGTAGTAGGAGAATAATGAAATAATAATTTACTTTCCATGTACTGCTTAAAAACATACTGTATATAACACGCTTGCCCAAGGTTAAAGCTCATTTTAAATGAAACTTATTAAATTAAAACAACATTCAATATGTTTATATAACAAATGTGTTTATAAATTTATAAACTATCAATATGTTTATGAATTTAATAAAATTGCAAATGAAATATTCAATATGCAGTTGTTACATTAAAAAGCAATATAAGAAATGGTGGTGATGATAAATGAATAAATAAATAAATAAATAAGTAAAATTTATTTATAATTGTGGATTCATGAATTCATTCATGGGTTCAGCACTATCCGGCAACCTAACAGATATTTAGTGTTATCTGACTAACCCTTGAAACGCAGAGCAAATAGAGCAAAAATACAAATTGTGTGCATGAGTGAGTTTCAACAGGCTAAGATATGAGAAACGAGCCTCAAAGCTCCTACAAAGGAAAGAGCAATTAACTGCAAATGAGTTCCATTTATTAGAAAAAGTCAATATATTCATTGGGTTAGTTTGTCCAATTAGTTTTGAGCCTGCACAAATGGAGAAACTTGTACTACTTATAAATGGCTGTATGGATATATTCTAAATGGTTAATGCAACGTAACCTAATCACATCTTGATTGCTGCATATTAAATCCACTCCAATGATGTCCAGAGGCAAAATAAAAATATAAATAAATAAATAGTGTCACTTTCCAAATACTAGGACCCAACTGTATTTTTGAACTAACAGCTCAACTAAATGTCTTTACCCTAGAAATATTCTACTCGACATATTGCACACAACACTGTCTTTGAGACACAAAAAACACTGCTGGCTTTTGGACAAAATACATTTGAGCATTGAAAAGCTGGCCAGTAAAAGCAGAATCAAAATCTGCAGCTCAATCAAAAACACAACAACAAGAACTAACCTTTTTTGCTTCAGAATATTTCAGGTCCTTGGAATCAGCATCTCCCTCTAAGAAGTTGAGAGCAACATTTAAGTAAATTATTTCAAGGCCACTGTAAACGGAGCTACACTGCCTGGCCAAAAAGTCATACAAAATAAGATTCCATTCAATCACCTTTAGCTTTGATTACATCACACAATGCGTGAAAATGACTCCTAATGCTCCCATGCCTCACAATTTGCGTTCCGGGATACCATCAGGGAAGAAAAACTTCATGATATGATGAACTGAATGTACTGAATGTCCAGGTCATCAGCTGTCTTCATGATAGGATAACCTGGTCATTCAGTACATTCATACAGGCAGCTGGAATCATTTTATTGCCACATAACGTTGATGAGACCAGACCTGACCAACTGAAGCAGCCCAAGACTCGCACCATCCTTCCAGGTTTTTGATAATGTGTTGAAGGGTGTTCTTAACCCAGTTCCAGCTATTTCAAATCTCCTTAGTTATTTTCTCTGCTTTCATTTGACACGTTTGAAATTTTTATTTGATTATTTTCTTTTTTGGCCAGGCAGGGTATATTATAAAGCACGACATCAAATAAATATTAATATAATATTACACACCTTCACAGTGTGAGGAAACGTACACACAACAAGTACACATGCAAAAGTTAAAATGAATTAAACCATTATGCACGTCAGCCGATTACTTCATATTCATGGTTATGGCAAATCCCAGTGTACCCACACTCTAGACCAGTTTTGAAAACAAGTTAACTAAAGAAACAGGTAAATTATCACTACAAATAATTTTTACATTCACTCAGGTCATGCAATTCAGGCAGATGCTGTATGTATGTAAGCAGCTATGAAAAATAATTAGAATCTTTTTTGACTTCATTTAAATGAATTTCATTCACATTTCTATAGACAGTGATTGATGGAGAATTACACGTGCACTACCTTGTAACATTTATCCTCTTGTGCTAGTCATAAAAATACAGTTGTATTTCTGACCATAAGACTGTGGCTGGCAGGGTGTTTTAGTTGCTTGTTTTTAATCCAGAAGGAAAAGGTTTGCTGTCTACCAGCTAAATAATCGTAATACTAATGGCCAAACAACGACCTACTGTATATTAGTCCTTTTCAACTAATTAATAGAGAAGAGGTAAACTAATTAACGGAGTAGCACCAGATGTACTTTCCAATTGTATAATAATAATAATAATAAAAAAGTTACTATATGGTTGTATACCCAACAAAATGCCCAGTACATGGAGATACATTGTAGGTGTAACTACAAGAGTGATATTTCTCACCTCATCAGTTAACTGCTTGGAAGCAATTTTTTTGCTCATGCTCTTCTCCCCAGTACATGATAATCACATGGCAAGTTTCACTGTTATTTTACACTGATCAGTCACAACATTAAAACATGCTAGATTGCGAGTTCCCCTTGTACTGTACCACCAAGTGCATCTCGGGGTATGCTCTGGTGTTTTTTGGTGTTGGATTTTCTATAGGCTGACCTTTGTTCCTTGTGGTCATGGGTGAGTCTTGCCAACCCATGATCCTGTCCCCAGTTTGCTGGTAGATAGTTGGTGATTAAATGTTCTTCAGTTCCCCTTACGGTGGTGGTGATGTTATGACTGATCAGTGTGCATTTATCCAAAATAAATGACAACGCAACACCTGTAGAATTAAATGTAATACTGCAGAGATAGCAATCAACACCATGCCATGCATTGAGGCATTCATAGAAATGCCGAGCAAGCCCAGAGATGATCATTTTGAAAAAGGATTAATTGCTGTGGCAAAAAGACACCAGTAAATAAGCTTGAAATGCACACATGCAACGACTGTGATTCTCATGCATTGTAAGGAAAAACAGAACAGCTGCACTTTTTAAAGTGACTGAGAATGTCGATGAAAGGGTGGTTTCCTCCCGAATTACAATATTCCCATCATGTCCCCATAGACAGGGCATGAGGGCTTACTGAATTATTTGATTAATTGTTGACAGCTTTACAACAACATCATTACCAACTAAGGTCACCTTCATTACAATACCTCCTGTATGTTTTCATATTTTACAGGGCTTAATTACCTGAACTGTTCCATTTTCTTACATTTTGGTCGTATACACATTAATCTGAAGCGACACCCAGTTAAGGCAACTTGCCCAACCAATGTGATCATTAACCATCACACAAACACACGCACTCACACACTACCTACCATCATCCAGATCAATGAGAACACCTGCAGAACAATACAGCCCTGTCTCAGGAAACCCATTAACTTCACTATGAAATTATTTGTTTTATAGATTAGAATCTGCATTATATGGTAAATATGTACCAGAGAAGAATATTGTGCCCAAGCCTAGAAGAATGAGCGCTCCAAAAATGCACTTGTTCAAAGTGAACCCGATGTCTCCTTCTCCCTCTCTCCGAGGATGTCTGAACTGCTCTTCCTCAACCTCTTCCTCCTCCTCATCTCGATGGTACAAAGGTGTCAGGACAGATACATTCCTCCTCCTTACTCCATCGCCCTCATCCGCCCTCTCTTCTGGCTGAAACTCTGCATGGAAAGACAAACACTTTAAGCTGCAAGTACATTACAGGACATACTGTACATTCACCAATCACATCCCTAGGAACTGCTGTAAACCCTGATGTACTTGTCTAATCGGCCAATCACGTGGCAGCAAAGAAATCCAATAACAGCTCCATGAGCAGGACAGCCAGAGTGATTTGAGCTTACAGGATGATCCAATTCAGGGTTCAAGATGTTGTGCATTCTGATATGCTTTTCTGTTTACCACGGTTACAAAGAGTGGTGACTTAAACAACCATAGCCCTCCTATCAGCTCCAACCAGTCCGTCTCTCGTCCTCTGCCCTCCCCCGTTCGACAAGGCATTTCCCTCCCACACAACTGGCACTTGTCATACTGTATATAGTCATGTGCAAAAGCTAGTATACCCTTATTCAATTTAAATACTGATTTGATTTAGATTTTTCACGTTCAGTTTCACTCGTTTTGCACTTTGTAAATTTTTTAAAAATAAAAATGTATATTTTTGAAGGCATTCTTACTTTCCAGAATTTCTGCACAGTTACAGTTTTATACAGTACTATACATAAAAACTGATGCTTTTATTTTTCAGCATCAGTTTATGCACTGGTGCTACCATTTGATTGGCTGATTAGATATTTGTATGAATAAGTATATGTACAGGGGTGAGTCAAAAATTATCAGCACTCAAGATATATTAAAACTTCTGTTGGTCTTTTTGTTTAAGGCTTCTATCTCCGCAGTCACTGCAGTGCAGGTGTGAACGTGTTACATCAGTTCATTTTGTAACTGCGGTGTGTGAGCAAAAATGGATTCCCCACTTGTGATTTGGACGAAAGAAGAGCAGCATGCAGTGATTAGTTTTTTTGTGGTCTGAGGGTGTACCTGGTGCCCAAAAGCAAAAACAGAAGCGTTTTTGATATCTGCAAACTAATTTCAGCCCAATACTCTAAGGGAGGTATTAGTCATCATAAATGGTGACCACAGATGAATTAATCACTGCAAACCTGAAAGTAAACAGCAGAGTATTCTGGGCTTCTCAAGGGCCAGTATTGGAACATTATCAGGAGAAAGGTTCAACAATCAACAGTGCTCATTACAGTGAGATGCTTATTGAAGAGCTGAAGCCTAAACTTAGGATTAAATACCAATGTACAGTGTACGAGCAGACGCTTCTGCCTTCGATTTTTGATCTGTTAAAGCGTCCTACATATACTGTAGTAGTGATCCTGCTCCATGGGACGTTTGGTCCCAGGAAAGCAGCCCTACGAGGACAAAGATTCATTTCTAATGAAGAAATGAAGACAGCAGTACATTTGTGGCTCGCAGCTAAAAAAAAAAATGTATACGATTGAATACGAAAGCTGTATAGAAAACTAAGGAGATCATTAAAAAAAAAAAAAAAAAAGAAGTATTTGTCCTTTCTAAGTGCAGATAATTTTTGACTCACCCTCATATTAAAGTAGCCAGTTGGTTTCTAAATGTTATAAAAGCGTCCTTATAAATAATCATAAGCTTTCCACAAATTAGGTAGATCATCTCCTCCTTTTCACATTTTGGCCAATATGAGAAGTCACGCTAATACAAACAATAAAAAGTGGTGCGGTAATTTAACATGATAAAATACAGAGTTCTGATTTCTTGCAAATGCTTTTGTGTCATCAGTCAAAATGCATGTCAGAAAAATGCCAGTACCATTTTAAAGCATATGACAGTCGTGTTAGTGTTTCAGTGACATTTCTCAGAAATTTCAGTAATCAGTAAATTTCAGAAGGCATCATTATATAGCTGTATGGCTTAATGACTTTACAAATCCTTTAATTCTAAGTGATTAATGCAACATTAATGCAATTATCTTAGCAAGCAGAACTGAAATCCACGCTGAAATGCTGTGGTAGCCTCGCTCTGCACCGCAGGCCTTGTGCATTGAGGCTATGCTCTTACACAGAGAGTGGGCCTTCACTAGTTGTGCTTCTATTTTTGGAATTCCTCAGGGCTCTGGGAATCAGTGTGCTTGTGGAGTTGTTCCACATCCAGCAGACACCTAGTTTCCCGAGTTGCTAGGAACAATGAAACCCTTTAATATGTGCCATTTTTCATTGGGTCAGGGCGGACAGGCAAAATATTAAAGATGTAAAACTTTTTCAATTAGATTTTATACATTGCTGATTTTGTAAAGCAGTAATCATTAGAGATGAAGAAGGGGGGGGGAGGTTTTATTTACATTTCATGTATTGCCACAAAGGCTAAATTTGTTTAGAATTTTAACAAAATATACATTTAAAAAGTAACGTTGAATTGGGACATCACGATAGAGAATTGCAATATAAATCAAACCATAGCTCGACATCATGATGGGTGGATCCCTGATGATTCCCATCCCTACTAATCATACTATAACTCAGTATGTTGCAATGGTTTAACCTGAATGGCATGGTGCACAGTGGGTATATTGAGCACCTCACAGCTCCATGGTTTGATCCTGAGCTCAGGTTACTGTCTGTCAAGAGCTGAAAATTCTCTCATAATGTACGTGTGAGGTTCTCCAAGTTCCGCGGTATGAATGCGTTTGTGTATGGTGCCATACAAAAGACAGGCATCCACTTTGCGTCATGCACAGCGTCTCAGTCTTTCTGTAACGTGCAAGTGGTGTCTATGAACGGTTGTGTGTTAAGTTCCCATAAACAGATGGATCTCATACGAAAGTTGGTGACAAGTTTAACAGTCGATTTTCAAGGATCAGGCGCTGAATGTGAACGTTTGCACCACTCAAATGTTTTACTGTGATCAAGAGTCTCATCACTGTACTGTGATCGTTTTCAATCAATCGTTTTTACGCCTTCATTCATGTGACATTTCATTACAAGTCCCAGGTTGACTTGAACACCCCTCGTGGTTCGCTAAAACCTCATATTAAAAAACTGTCGATGAATTAAAAATTTTTTTCACTTTTTTAGATAAGAAAATGTAAAGATTTTAATTAATAATGTATTAAAATGGGTTTAATAATCGTCACTTGGTAAGATGTCAGCTTTTGCAGCGTAGCATAGGCAAGATGCACAGAGCAGATTATCAGCTCCATCATATTTCAGTGCAGCCCTACCGCAGAACAGGCCATCTGGCAGCATTCAGGCCGTCTGGCAGCACTGAACCATGCAACTCCATACTAGACCTGTCTACATCCGTCACTCCTCGTTAAGTCCAATGACCAAAACTTAAAAAAGAAAAGGTAAATCAGCCACAAAGGCTAAATTTGTTTAGAATTTTAACAAAAAAGTTACATTCCTTTTGCTTGAATTTAACATATCTGTAAAACTGGGACATTTTTGGTGTGTGACCCGTTTCTCACCTTCTCTCAGAGTCTTCCTCAGCTCACCCTTGTCTTCTCCCTGTGAATGCTCCTCTTCCTCATCTTCTTCTTCTAAGGACCCCGGAAGTGAAGTGGACACAGATGATGGCCTAATGTGTGTGTAAGAGTCAGAGAATGATTCTGTGTCAATAAGGGGTTGGTTTTCAAACCCAATACCAGAGGCTTCTTGCTCTTCAGGGTCTGGGGTCAAAGAGGTCAGGTTTTCAACATGAACAGGGATGCTGGATGATGTGTCCTCTTTCAAGCTCGTACTGTGTGTGACAGCTGCATCTTCACTGCCATCTAGTGGTGTCACCTGGTAAACAATATGCAAAAATATCACACCCATGCAATGTATAGTAAAGTATGTTTTAAAATGGTCAATGTTTTTTCCTCAAAATGCTCATCATAATCCATTACCAAAAATTATGTAAAAAGTAAAAATCTAGGATTTTCTTTTGTGAAATTTTAATTTCATTAAAATTTTAATTTAAGTGGAACCAATCTAAACAACAGAATTAAGTAAATTCGTGGAGCTTTGTTCCACTTCAGACAAAATTTGAGTCTTGCCACTAAGCTGGCAAGCAGTAAACTATACCAGACACACACTGTGATACACAAGCACCTCCTGACACTTCAGTGACTAATGCAATGCAGCAGGTGGCAATACGTTTTTCATGCAGTTGTACAGCAATCAGCCATAACATTAAAAACATTAGCATTATGACCACCTAAAAGAACCTAAAGGGTTCTGCTTCTGATTCCAAGGCACACAAGACCTCTGGGGTGTGCTGTGGTGTCTGGAACTAGAACTTTGGAAGTGGCTGCTTGGATGCTGTGGGTTGGAGGAGAGATTGAAGGTCAAGTTGCAGGCCTAGGGCACTTTCCCTGCTGGATCTATGCACAGCAAGCTGTAGTGCTCTGGGTGTTCTGATGCCTTTCCAACAAGACCAGAATTATTATTATTTTTTTTTTTTGGTCATTTTGAAATGCATTTGACTTTCTGTAGGATTAGACTGGGCAGACTGGACTTTAGTCCCCATGGCATTGGAGGGAAACCTTGGGTGCCCATGATCCTGTCACCAATTTACTGGTACATAATTGAATCAATTGTTTGCTATCAGCTTATTCATTATTCAGTTTTTCAATTTTTAATTTTTGTAAATTATTCATTATTCAATTCAAGTCAATAAACAGATTATTCAAATCTATATTTTAATAGTATTTACTGTGCATTACTTAATATCTTTTCCAGCATCCTTAACGTGACAAAAAATAAGTTTGAAGTTAAACCCCTAAACTCTACATCTTTATTTTTTAATAAAACAAACAAAAAGTTCGTGTACTTAAAAGGTGTTCCTAAAATATCTTTATTGAAGTTGTTAAAGTGTTGCATTCCGGACCCTTCTTACCTTGTCCTATCACATCACTCCTGTATTTCCAGCAAAAATCAGTAAATAACCAAACTCACAAACATATACACTAATATTCAAGTTTAAGTGGCAAAAATTTGCATCACCAACCTGTGGAGGATCGTGAGGGTGAGTTTGCTTTGCTGGTGTGTCGGAGGGCACTGATGACTGTGTGAGAGCTGGTTCTGCGCGCACTTCTCCCTGACTGTCAGACTGCGGACCCATGCTCTCTACTCCAGACTCCTATACAAGAACGCAGTTCAAACATCAATTTATGTTCCATAACCTATTTGCCTAAACCCACTCCAGAACCCAGTTCCTCAGCACTTCATTGTTAATGTTAACATGCTTTCATACAACAATCATTTGCACACACAAGACCTAAATAAAAGGGACAGAGCTTCAAAAATGGACTGGTGCCTCCATAGGCAAAAAGTGAAACAAACAAGTTATTATAAAATTAATATTATTATAATATTATAAGAAAAACTCAATCTATGGGAACTATGGTAGTTTTACCAGGATATGCATTTTAAAGCAGAAACATGTACTCTCTTTGTCTGAACTTAGTGGACTTTCAGTGCTGAGGTCAGCGATTGAAGAAACAACTGTAACATTCGAAGAACAGTGGATAAAATTTATGAGTCTTCCAAAAAAGGACACGCGTCACCTGCTCCCTGAACGTGATACTTCTAAAAATGAAATAGCTAGTGCACATCTGTGCTTCCAAAAAAAGGTTTGGTCAAATTCCCCTTCATGGTTTCGGAAGGGTTATGGATAGAGGAAAAGTGTAACCACGCCGGATGACGCCAATCTGACAAACACTGGCGTCGCCTATGTTTCGCAGGCAGGTTAAACAGTGAAACAGCTTATGCACATCTAAAGTATTAAATATCAACTATACAAGCTAATTGTCCACTACACTACAGTCAATAGTTATACAGGAACTGTAGAATATAGCAGTCATACCCTGCACCACTCATTACGCATTCAGCTGCTGTCTATTACAATAAAAAGGAAGTTGTCACCTTGTAGTGTCATTTGTAGCCACATTACTAAACTTCTTGGTCAAGTTCCTACAAATGGTTTAGGGAGAGGTTTGAATAACAGAAAGCATGTTAACTAGAAATTTCACTTTCTAATAATTTTTGTTTGGGAAAAAAAAATCTTTTCAGAAAGCAAAAATTATTAGAGAGTGAAATTTCTTGTTCATATCTTTGCTTTCTAGTGAAGGTCCTGTGAATGTTTGGCCAAATGTTCAGCAATGGTTTAGGAGGAGTTGCGGAGAGGGAAGAAAATGTGATAACGGCAATGACACAAGACGATGAATAGATGATGCTTCACAGGCAGGCAACACAAAAACAGCAGTCAATCTAACAGGGCAGGGTGAAGGTGGGACAAGGGCAGAAATATGGAGGGTTTACCACAAGGTGCAAACGACTCATCTGCAATCAGAATTTGATTCTGGAAGCAAGATGAAAACCTCCACAAAAGTGATGGAAAAGCCAAAGTGTAAAGAAAGAAAGGATCCGCTTGTGATCCCAAACATATAAGCTCATTACGTATGCTTGCACGGCTGATTCTAGATCAAGCTCACCTATCTTTATTGATAATGTAAACATGATTGGAGCAGGAGTACGAATCTGTCTGCCAATTTAGGGAGAAATCCATCTAATCTAAATGGGAGGAACTTCGTCATACATTATCATTATCGCTGAGGAAAAAGTGGCAGGCCCACGCCAGTGTCTAGAAGAATCAAGCCAGTATTAATTCAACTGAGCAGAGCAAGAAAGTGAAATTCTGATCTATCGTTTTTGATTCGTCTTTTTTCATCTCAAACCGAAAAACCAAATTATTTTAGGGTTCCATCACAGATTTCTGTATATGACTTGTTATATAGTGCGCAGTATACCATCAGTGAGTGAAGTCATGCACTTGTTCTGTCATGCCATCCTGAAAGGTATAGGCACATGAGTGAGGAAAAGACAGACCGTTTCAAGAAAGGAGGGTCACGTCAGGCCTACCTTAGATACAGAACACACACACCTTTACCTCTGGAGCAAGAATGGTCCAGCTGTTGCCATTGGTGCTGCTGTTGTCAGCCATCGCCCCCTGATGGCTTTGTTCAGCAACTGCAACAAACAAAAGGAATCGACATCTCCTCAGGCAGGGTAGGTAGTGTAACAGATTAATTTCCACGCTCCATCGCATATTTGAATCCTAAATGACAATGCGCTTTTATGCTGATATGATAACGAGTAGGGAGGAAAAGGAAACTATGACACAATGGAAAGAAATCTGAATGGCTAGTACAGGATTTGAAGTTAAACGACTATCTTCATTAGTAGTTATCTCACACGTTGCTGTCAGCAACACTGGGCCTTCTTTTGAACAACATGTTTTGGCAAAGACCTGAGTAACTAAGGCGGTCCCTGACAGTCCCCCCCAAAAAATAAAAAGGTTTTAAAGACGGAAGCGGAAGACTCTTGGAATCACTGTTGAAAAACAAACAGTTTAAGTTACTGCTCAAGTCTTGAATACAAGTGAGGAAACTAGAAATGGGTGTCTTTTCCAACTAGGTCACTCGAGTCTATAACCGATCTCTACATTTCAGTACAAGATGATCCTTGTATTCCTGACATTCAGAGGTTTAGTATAATATTTTACTGTTCAAATGGTTAAAAGAAGATGAATAAATTGAATTTAACACCATAACAGGCCAAAAAAACTAATCAGACACTTTGTGACACACTTCACACTACATTAAGGATCCTTTTAATCTTCGTCGCAGTAATTTGGGTCTGTTAATAGAAACTCCCCCATGAGAGGTTGGTAAATGTAGCCCTGGGCTCGGATGGGAACTCAGGATATAGTGGAATTAGATAAGATCCAAAAATAAAGCTATAAGAAAACCTGCTCTATTGAGCTGAATGCTTATTATACACGGCCACTTAATAAAAAGAGAATGACTGCATGGTAAAGGAAGTGGAGCTATAAGTTCTAAGATTTTTTTTCCCATACACTGTTAGTTTAGCTGCATGTCTTCTTGAGAAAAAAAATGACAATGTCAGGCAATGTTGACTTAAAGATGTTTGCACTTCACAGTAACCCTCAGCTCAGGCTCCTCTATCTAAATTTGGTGAAGGAAAAAAAAAGTTCTCATGTATTTCTGTAAAGTTAACTTACGCCTACAACACATTGCTCTAAAGTATGCATAATTCCTCAGATATATCATTTTTACTGTATTATTAGGCAGAATAATGGCGTACTGTCAAGAATTCGTATATAAAATGGTCTGAGCCTTTGCAGAATCTCTCGAGCATCATGACCATATTAAAGTTCCATCCATCCACCCTTCAAGGAACCTCTGTAGTCCAACTAGGGAGCGTGGAGGCCAATGGTGACAACAGTATGTATTCCCATTTTTACGACTGTAATGGGACATTCACATGGTTAACTTTTAGTTAAACATCCAGTTAGCCTAATCTGCACGTCTTTGGACTGTAGGAGGAAACCAGTGTACCCGGAGGAAACCCACCAAGCACAGGGAAAATATGCAAACCCCGAGATGCAAAACGCACCCGGACCTTGTAGGTGCAAGGCAACAGCACTAAACACTAAATTTGCGATCAGAACATTCAATTAAATTTTGCACTCGTTTATGGGTCTGCATGGATTTCCACCGGTTTCTTCTTAAAAAAACACACACACAATTGTGTAAAAGTGAGTGAGTGAGTGAGTGAGTGTGAGTGTGAGAGTGAGTGTGTGTGTGTGTGTGTGTGTGTGTGTGTGTGTGTGTGTGTGTGTGTGTGTGTGTGCATGGTGCACTGTGATCAACTGAACTGCCGTCCCAGTTAGGAAGTACTCAAATGAATGTGTGTCAAATGCACAATGTAGAACCTTGCATTAATTAAATTCACATCATCAGATGGCACATATTTACATTGTAATGTAAAACATTTTTATCATTAATCTGCTAGAAAAGTCTCGCCTGAGTGATTTAAGCTTATTCACTAAAATCTGCCATAATTTTCCATCACATCCCAGCTCCAAAATCTGACCAAACATGGTAAAAGTTTGTCTTAACCTTAAGTCTGCTGGAACTGGAGGAATTACTGCTTAAGTGCTCTAACCCAAACCATCTACACAAAGCCTCTTACATCAGGGAATGGAACAAAACCATCACCAGTCCAGGAGTAACTACAGTACCTTATATATATATACACATTACATCAACGTGTACATATAGGAAATTAATATAAATTTAAAACGGCGTCCTTAAACTAAAAGTAAAATATAAATAAACATAGGTTGACTTAAATGTGTCTATTATACATAAGAAACTTTCATACTAATTTGTTCACAGCTGCTGAATGCGTTTACATCAACAAAGCTCCCAAACGTGGGTCGAATCCCAAACGGCCTCCTGTTCTCTGCATAGGCGCACTAAGTAGAGCATAAATTCCGAGCTTTCTCCGCCTTGTGTAGGGCACTATAGAGCGGAAATATGCTCGTTTGGCATTCAGTCTTATAACCCGAAGCAAACACACCAATGCCGGAAATGAAGAGAAAGTTTGCGGGGATGCAAAAGTCTAGAAGTAGGTTAAACAACCCAAGCCTGTTCCTAACATATACTTTCTTTCATATTTAAAAAGCAATACAATCTTACCACAAGTGCTTTGACGTCTTTTAAACCACTCAGGTCCTCGTCTCTCCGAGCGTACAGTAAGTTTGCAACAGTTTCCAGCTCTCGTCTGGCCTTCTCTGCTCTGCTCCAATCGCAGCTGAGGATTTCCCCAACACCCCGCCCCCTGACGCAACACTGCACCAATCACATGCCGGCAGGGCCATGCTTCGTACGCAATAACTGACATGCACAGGTGTCAAGAAAAATAGAACGAAAAGAATCCCCAGTGATTCAACACCGTTACAAAAGCCACACACACACACACACACACACACACACACACATATTATATATATAATGAGATAATGGATAGACATTTTCAGTATTTTTTTAAAGCAGATGCTCTCATCCAAATGGGCTGCGTTCTATAAAATAATATGAAGATGTTTAATGTGAGACTCTTTTTAGCATGTGTCTATTGGGATTCAGCATGCAGCTGCTTTTCCTCCATCAAAGGGTGCCAGATCTTTTGAGCGAGGAAGAAGCTAGAGAAAGCAAGTTCACGTGGTCAGATTGTCCTGGCTATGCAAATACTAGCCTGAGGCTTATTTGCACTGCGTTTGCAAACAAATGTACCCAGTGGCAGTATATAATCCAAGTGTATAATTAACACACACACACACACACACACACACACACATATATATATATATATATATATATATATATATATATATATATAGTAG
>JAAGKR010013315.1:1838-14252 GCA_011419295.1 Clarias macrocephalus
GACTGTTTGGGGCATCTGGAAAAAGGCTTGTCCGGAGAAGAAAAGGTGAGCGCTACCATCAGTCCTGTGTCATGCCAACAGTAAAGCATCCTGAGACCATTCATGTGTGGGGTTGCTTCTCATCCAAGGGAGTGGGCTCACTTGAAATTTTGGCTCCATGGCCTGGAAACTCCCCAGATCTTAATCCCATTGAGAACTTGTGGTCAAATCCTCAAGAGGCGGGTGGACAAACAAAAACCCACTAATTCTGACAAACTGCAAGAAGTGATTATGAACGAATGGGTTGCTATCAGTCAGGATTTGGCCCAGAAGTTGATTAAGAGCAGCCCAGTCGAATTGCAGAGGTCCTGAAAAAGAAGCGCCAACACTGCAAATACTGACTCTTTGCATAAATGTCATGTAATTGTTGATAAAAGCCTTTGAAACGTATGAAGTGCTTGTAATTATATTTCAGTACATCACAGAAACAACTGAAACAAAGATCTAAAAGCAGTTTAGCAGCAAACTTTGTAAAAACTAATATTTGTGCCATTCTCAAAACTTTTGGCCACGACTGTAGCTGTAGGATTAGCAGGAGGACTAGCTTCATTTAATGCTACATACTCACGTTTCTGCTAAACATAGTACATCAGACTCCTGATCAGTGATGGTTTCATTAACAGTAAGCGCTTTAGACGTGTGAGATCTAATATTTAACAGTTGTAGCTTCAGAGTATAAGCTGTGTATTGGCTGTGGTCTATTTATATATTGATTAGACTAAATCAGACATTATGTGTGTTTCTATGTTTTTGTTTAGCACAGGGCACATACACAGTCTCTACATGGTTGAACGTGAATGACAACTCTGTGTAGAGTGTAGGTGATCCGGTTAGCCTGTTGGCTTCCTGTCTGCTTCCTGGCCTGCCTCTGGATAGTCAC
The DNA here is from genome assembly GCA_011419295.1 of Clarias macrocephalus. NCBI lineage: Eukaryota > Metazoa > Chordata > Actinopteri > Siluriformes > Clariidae > Clarias > Clarias macrocephalus. Next base: position 2,758 of record JAAGKR010013315.1, read on the forward strand.
TGATTAAGTTCACTTGGTTTCAGTTTCCTTTTGATTTATTGCCTTCTGATCTCATAAACTGCTTATCTTAGTGGATTGAAATATTCATATATTCTGTCCTTCAAAAAAACACATGGTCAGTGAGTTTTTATTACCTGTTGACTCTTTTAAGCTCATTCCAATCGGTCAGAAGGGACATCCATTAGACGTAAATTAGGTGCTGTCATCTGGTCTCTCTGTTTCAAACCATTTCATCTTCCACAGACACTCACTTTTTGAACACTTTCAGATCCACACACCTACCTTGTACTGTATTCCAGATGCCCTTCCATCATGCTCTGACCCTGATCTTATCACATTCTTCAGATAAATTGGACCATGTAAGGCTTGTTTAGTTCCCCTTGGCTGAAAGCCCTGCTGCTAGATGGGCTTGTACGAAATCAGAGCATAAATTTTTTTTTTTAAAGTCTTATTTGAAATCCTCAGGGATTGTTTAAAACCGTATCAAAGATATGTTAAAACAGCATATTGTGCTGGATTAATTAACAAAATGCTCACAGAACCAAAGTAACACTAATGCTATTAGTTAAGTCCTCAATCCTTCTGCTGGTTATTTTTCCTCCCCTGCTTACCCATGAAAACCCATGAGAAGGTTAAGGCATCATTAATTGACAAAATTTGCCAGGATAACATCACATATCCTTCCTCCAGACACCAATCCCTCGGAGACACATTATCCTGTTAGCTGCCTTCAGCATTTCCAACCAGTGTTGCCCTCTTGGCTGGCTGAGGTCTGGGTTGGTTGGACGCTTGAATCTCACAAATTGTCCCTTAGATTTTACACCATCATCAAAGCTTTTTAAGAAAGTTTTTAAAAATCTAATTGTGCCCTGTTATTGTGACTATAATCTATAACTCCTTAACAAATGGAATGGTCCCCTCCATTTTTAAACATTTGATCATTTGACATCCAAAATGTTAGTCATGTTGGATCTCAATGCACCCTTCGACACAACTGATCATAATATCCTTTGAAAGCGTTTAGAAGTTGAAACTGGTTTTCAGGGCCCTGTATTAGAATGGTTTACCTCCTACCAAATCGAAACACCCTTTTCAATAGAAATGTAAGAATGTTCTTTATCTCACTCCAGTGAACTAGGGTATACTCCAAGGCTCAATTTTAGGACTTCTGTTATTTTACGATACAGCCACCCCATAAGGGATCGATCTCCTTGGCTCTGTCTTTGAGAATTACAACATTTTTTTATCATTGTTATGGAGACGATGCAGAATTTTACCTTTCTATTAAACCTATACATCATATTCAGCCATCATATTGTCTTGATGATATCAAATGCTGGATGGCAGGAAACTTTTTACAACTAAACAAAAACAAAACTGGTATCCACAGCCTCACTTCTAGTCTTGATCGTGTGCTTGGTCCTCTGTCTCATTTGCACAAGGAAGCTAAAAATCTGTATTTCTGGATATGTTCTTAAAATGTAATAAACCAGTCAGTAGTGGAGTCAGGGGCAGATTTGTTAAACTCGGGTTGATAGCAAAGCTAAAACCTATTCCAGGACCTGGAAACAGTTATCCCTGCTTTTATCACCTCTCTGCTTGACTAGTGTAACTCCCTGTACATGGGAATCCACCCTGACCAGACTACAAATTGTTCAGCATCCTGACTTTTAACTGGAACAAAGAAAAGGCAACCCATCAGTCGTGTTTTGGCCCATTACATATAGAATTTATTTTAAAATGGTACTTTTGGGTTTTAAAGCCCTCAATCATCTAGTCCCACAACAGACTGTTAACTTGCTAAACCCATATTCTGCCCCAAGGTCACTAAGATTGACTTTTAAACAACTCTTATTATTCTCGCACCCGCATTTAAAGACCAGGGCCCGTGTTCACAAAGCTTCTTGGAATTCTCTCAGAAAGCTTCTATCTTAGCCTAAAATGTCTTACCTGGGAGTCTTAGAATAAAAGTGATTTAGAAAACTTCTTAGAGCAACTCTGAGTAAGGAAAGTACAAAAACCTTTATCTTAGTGAGGGGGTGTGTTTGACCCCATTGCTAGGGATGATGCAGCAATTCAAGCACTGTGATTGGTTGAAAAAAAAAAAAAAACCCAGACTTCTGTAAAAGTCTTGAAATGGGCTCTTTGTGAAAATAGAATACATGATAATAGAATAGACAGGGAAATCATAATATTTGTATATGAAGAAATTGTATAATCATGACTACAGACTACTTTATGCAAAGTTTCTGTTATAGGCTAGTTATCTTATAAGATAATTAAACTGTCAAATGTTGAAAATCTGTCTACTTTTGAAACAACCCATTTCCACACAGTAGTTACTATATTTAAATTCTTACATTTATTTACTAAATTGATTTTATTACTTGTAATCCATTTCAGATTGATGGGAGCAAATGGGTCGGTTTTTACCACGTTACATGATTGCAGGACAGTCTGTTTTAGTTGCACTTTTGGATGGTTTGTAGTCAACAATCCAAGAGAGATGGAAGGAAGTAAAAGAACAAGAAAACCAAATTGGACAGAAGAGCCGTGTTTACGTTTAGCTTTATGTTTAGTTTCTTTCCACCATTTTGCCATCTGCTATAGAAACTCTTAAGCCTCTTAAAAGTCCTCCTCTCTACTCTTAACAATTTTTACCTTATGAGCTATTTTTAGGGCAAAGATGTTTCATGAATCATTTTTAACTTCATTAATTTTAATCCTAAATTTAAGGGAAAATTCTAAGAAAATGCCATAATTCTAAGATTTTTCTTAGAATTTCATCACTAGGAGCAACTTTTAGGCTTAGGCACAGAGGTCTTGTGCTGCTGCTGCGCCTAGGCATTGGAATAGCCTCCTGGATCACATCAGGTCTGTTCCCACTATACACTTTCAACTGCTTTTAGTTCAGTCAAACGTTGCCCCAGGTTTTCCATCAAGCCTACGTTTTAAATCATTTTCATTCATTTGTCATTTTAAAGGGTCATATTTCATTTATTTATTCTGGTCAATTTTATGTTTATCCATGTATATATTAAAAAAAAAAAAAAAAAAATATATATATATATATATATATATATATATATATATATATATATATATATATTACATATACCTTTTCTGACTTCTGTTTATTAACCTTTAAGGTAGTTTATTCTTATGTGTATTGTTTTATCCTATGCATTTCGCCATTCTTTGGACTATGTACATATATTTATATGTGGGTATGTGTGTATATGTTTATTCTTACAAAAAGTACCTTGGATAAACTGCTGTAGTTTAAATATTCTATGACTTGATTTGATCTGTTACTAGAGTTGGACAGTGATACACTCAACTTTGAAAAAGTGTTCTTGACTTGGTGAGGTGATGTGCATCCATAGCCAAGATAGACAGAGCAACATCATTTATACCAAATTTAACAGGTTTAAAAATCAACATAAAATTTTTTTATATATAAAGTTCTCATTCACAATTTAATTTATGTTCCAATTTCAAGTGATGAACAAAAACGGTAGAACTCTGCATTCCGTTGACGTGCTCGCTTGATGTTGCGCAATCCCGGGGCTCTGAGCTCCATGGAGTTTTTATGACACCTAGTGGCAACAAATAGGAACTGCAGCCTATTTGAACCGCAGCAAATAGGAACTGCAACATCTTGCTGGGTCATTCCTTTTATTTCTTTTAGGCATAGTTTTTTTTTTTAATTACTATTATTTTTTTTTATATTAAAACTTTCATAACTGTAGAATTTTATATTTGAATGAATTATAAAATCCAGGATATCCACTCTGTTATGGACATGCATTACAGTTTAAAATATCAAAAAGTCAAAGTCAAAAGTTGTGTGTTATTTGAGCATGTTAAGACCTCCAAAAAGTTATCACGGCCCATTTAAGCCCCGTGTGTGTGTGTGTGCGTGTGCGTGCGTGCGATGTGGGTAATTTTATGTTAAGACATCCAAAAAGCTGGGGGAAAAAAAGCATCACACTATGATGTTACTCAATGTGATGTCACTAAACGTTATGTCATTGCACATGCCACTGAATGTGATGTCACTCAATATAATGTTGCACAAACTTATTAACCACTTTTTGATGTAAGTTTAAGGCATCATCATGGCTGACTTGTTTGAGATATCAGGAGTCTCTCCACAATTTTGCATCCTCAACGTCTTGAGATCACGTAGACCCGGTTTGTTGGCGATCGTGTACAGGAAATTCCCTAGGAGTATGTATACAGTATATCAAATTCCATTGGGTGTGTTTTGCGAAAGACCCAAAATACTGTGCCACGCCCAGCGGCTCTCAGACTCTCAGGCATCCTAATGCCAGCAGATTCCAATCTCTCTGTCAATTCTCCTGAGTTTTTGAGCATGTTAAGACCCCCAAAAAGACCCGTATGCTGGGGAAAAAAATTATCCTCAGAAAAACACTATTACGACATAGGGCTGATGTCATAGTACTTAGGCCCTAATAAACCATCAAAAACAGAAAATAAACACACCTTACATATGTGAAAACGTCTGAAAAACATGCATAAATATCATCTATAACAGTCAGTGCACTACATAGGCGATGTATGTGGACACATCATCATTCACATTTATTCATTTATTGCATGTGATTAATTCGTTTTCTTTGTGCATGCCATGGCTTTTTAAAGTCAGTTTAAGTTTTGAGATTTCCATTGTTATTTTTTCCTTTAAGTTTGCTTAGCAATAAAAAGGAACATGCTGGTCAATGCCGAAGCTGGGTGTGGCGTAGTAATCTTTGGCTCAGCTTGCTCAACTTGATCCTCTCCATTTCTTACATAGTGCCTTCTTTTCTCTCTTACGAATCTCTGCAACTCTCTTCTTACTGCCTGTTCTTCTCTCTCTCTCTTTTTCCTTAAATTAAAGGTATATAAATTAAAGGAATCCAAATTCTGACACTTAATATCAAAAACTATCAATGTAAGCAAACTGAAAAGAATTATAATACACACATGCACTTTATAAGGGCAGCATTTTGGTGCTAACCAGGTGGACCGTAACAGTGAGGATTTTCTGACACAAAGCTAGCCATTATTCAGTGTGTGTGAGAAAAAAGTTAGCATAAAAGTGAAATCGGACACCTCGCACCTCCAGGGTTGAGGGTTTGATATCTGCCTTGAGTCAGTGCCGATGGACTTTGGTATATTCTCACCATGCTTGTTGGGTTTCCTCTGGGTGCTCCAGTTTCCTCCCACAGTTCAAAGACATGCAGATTAGGCTAATTCCCCAAAGTGTTTGTGTGTGTGTTTGTGTGTGTGTTTGTGTGTGTGTTTGTTTGTGTGTGTGTGTGCGCCCTGGAAGAAATTGACACCTTGTTCAGATGTACCTTAGCAGTAAGATCGGGCAGTGCTGTAACATTTTCGATACCCTTGGTGCACTTTATAGTAGCTTATTGTATATAACTATATTGTGTATTGACATGTAGTTAAGGCACTGAGAAATGCATAGGCTTTCATCTACTGAAAATGAGGAAACTGACAGACGCTTGACGAGACTATAATATAATGCAGTGATTAAGTGGTAGCTTTAACTGAAACCCACAGATGGGGCTCAACTCTTCTGCAGGTTCACTGCTGGACTATGAATATCTGGTGAAATTGTGTCATGTGCTGCTCACTTTTATGCAGAGAATCTATAATCTCTATATTATTCATCCCGCTAGGTACTTCTGTAGTCCAACTAGGGACTGTGGAGGCCAACGGTGAACATCGAAGGCCAGCAGTGAGTATTATTCCCATTTGTACAACCATGGTCAACATTCACACACTACCGGCAAATTGGGAACAACCAGAAAACCATCAAGCACCGGGAGAACATGAGAACTCCATGCACACAGGGAATCGAACCCGGGATCGATTGCTAACCACTAAGCCTCCGTGTCTGCCAGTCTGTATGTTCTAAAATAACCAGTAGGTGTTTAAACAGTGGATGCAACATAAAACACACACACAAAAAAAAACACACACACACATCTATTACCATAACACATTTTCTTTATCATCATGCATTTCATTTTCTTTATTATCATGTATTTCTTTATTAAATGTTGTAAATTTGTAAAATGTCATCATTATTATAAACCAATTACTTTTTCCAAATATACCTTAAACATTAATAAATCAATAACATTACAGATGAATATCTGCATGCCTGTAAAGAATGCAACAGACTACAGACAGAGCAAAGGGAGAACATGCCAGCAATACAGACGAAAGGTGAGCTTCAAACCCAAACCCTGGAGCCGTGAGGTGACAGTAATAACCACTAATCCAGCCAGTTGTCAGCTTTTATTATTATCATTATTCTTATTCATATTGTTTTTGGATTTGTTATATTCCTGTACTGTTGTCGTATATAAACATACAGGCAAGAGTAGAAAAATCAGGGGTGAAAACTCCAGAAAAACCATAATGACATCACTTTGTATGCGCTGGACTCTGTATACGGCCGATAAAACATTCAAATGTTAACATTTTACACATTCAGTCCAACAGAGGGCATCCAACTACTGAGGAAAAGTCAAGCACGCACGCTCACATGGCTGTGCTTTGTGAAGTTGCCAAATGAAGCAGTTTCCTGACCACCCATTCGATTCATCTGTATCACCACTGAAGCTAAATATTTACACGTAACTAACATGCACACAGGCTTGGTTTATTGTAAATCTGACCGGTTTTAAAATGTGATTTGCTGAACTTTTCTGGCAACCTTGTTGTATGCAGACTGTATGGGCATCACATTAAATAGAGAGTTGAGAGACTCTGCCAGGATGGAAAGAAACTGGCAGGCAGGAGGACGTAGCGAGACACAGAGCGAAGAACTGAAAGAGGAGGAACAAGCTCCCATTAGAATTCTGGAGCTGCAGCTGTGAGTTCTCGGCCCGCCGAAGTGAGGCAATGAAGTTTGCCATTGTTGCGGCGCTCACAGGCCTTGGCTTCCTGGCAACCGTGAAGTGAATTAGCCAGGCCATTCTGTGGGTCGAGAAACAGCCCCTCTGTTCCTCAACAAAAAGCCCATTGAGATGAAGGGCGCACTGGCCTCCCCAGGCCTTCTGAAAGGCGAACCCCAAAGCCAGCAAATGAAAGGCCCAGCTCCTGCTAAGGCATCGGCTGCTGTGGGAAATGCGGGTGATGTCATTATCAATGCATTTTCTTACTGTTCTTGTTGCTTTCCTAAACTCCCCCTCCTTCTTCTTCTGTTCACACTCACCCTCCTATCCATCCTACTGTTCTCTTCCTGTTCCATTTAGATCCCCATTATGGGGCTCCATCTCACTGCAAATCTCAAAGAAACCCCAAGATTTGGTTGCTATGGAGACTTGGAAAGAGTGCAGGGGTTTGAGGGTAGCAGCCTTTTAAATCAGTTTGGAGGGGGGGGGGGGGGACGGGCGGGGCGTGGGGACGATGAGACCGGAATGAGCAGGAATTTGGACATGTTTAAAGACAAATTTGTAATCCTTCAATTTCTAGGCTTTTAGTCAAACAAAGGTTTGAAAGTCTAATGAAGTTTGTGATCTCAAAAGATCCTTTACAGTCAGCTAAAGCCTTTCACATAGATACATGCTGAGAATGTTAAATACAGCTCAACTGCTGGGAAAAAAAACATGCTGTCTTTCATCAGTTAGCTAGAATTTTATTTGTATTGATATATGTAGCGCTCATCATTTCTTTCTGTAATCTCTTGTAGCATTTCGTAAATACAAGTCGAGCTAAGTAGGGAAGGAAAACACGATCAGAATTATTGGCAGTGGCAAAGCATTGATTAAAAGAGGCGTAATGACAGTATATGTGTAGCCACAGCATACAAAATCAAGTCCTGAGGGCCGAGGGGATTCTTTTGAAGTTGGAAAAGTTCTCACGGTACTTTGCAAAGAGACTTTTCTTGCTCATTTGGCTTCCATTCAGGGTCACTTTAGGCTAATTTTCAGTGTCACTATGGTGTTTTACCATTAGATGCTAAACAATGGCATTAACTGTTTAGAGTGCAACTGATTCTCTCCAAGCTTCAACTAGGATGGGAATTAACATAAGAAACATATGTATATGGATTGGCCAGACAAAAAGAAAGTGGTATAAAACTACTTTTTAAAACACACTGCTGCATTGTTCACTTTAGATTTATAATCATATTTCCATCAGGGCTCCTGCAGGCTTTTACAGTCTACAGATGAATTAATTTAAAAGCAGTTGACATTTACGTCAGCGGACGTAACCAAAATTATTTTACAACCACAGTTTTTACAGCCCTAATGTTTATCATGTATTTATATTTGAACTTTTTTTTTCTTTTTAAATACATGTATTTTCTTTTCTATAACTATGTATAATTGAGTTTTCCTCCTGTGTAGATAAGAGGAGCAAATAAAAACAGTGCGTTCAAAACTAAAAAAAAAACAGCCATCACTAAATCTTTCAGTGAGGTGATCGACAGATAGCACTCTTTTTTTTTCTTCTAAAACCTCTCACATTTTATTATACAAATGTCCTGTTTTGGCACTTTTCTATAAGACACTTTCAGCCTTATAGAACACAGTTACTGACAGGATTTAATGCTGTCTGGTATCACACCATTCCATTCTCAAACTTTCCCCCTCATGTAATCGCAGGCACACTGGCTTAGTGGTTAGCACTGTCGCCTTGCACCTCCCAGGGTCAAGGGTTCGATTCTCACCTCGGGTCTGTGTGCAGGGAGTTTGCAAGGACTCCCTGTTCTTGGTAAGTTTCCTCTGGGTATTCCAGTTTCCTCCCACAGTATAAAGACATGCAGGTCAGGCTAACTGGCGTTTTCAAATTGCCTGTAGTGTGTGTGTGTGTGTGTGTGTGTGTGTGTGAGACAATCAGGCGTTGAACTGCCAATGTAATGTGTTACCCTCTGTAACTTCCATAGAAACAACAGATATATCTCCAGAGTGGGGAGTCTCTGTTGCCGGGTGGCACGTGAATGGACCATGTTAACAACAACAAAAAAATTGGTTTGTTCATCTACAAACTGATAAAGCTAATATTGTATGCATTTTCCATCTTCTATCCAGATATTTTTTCTATGAAGCTGCTTTATGACACAAATTATTTGAATTGAATTTATTTGAACTAACAGACGTAGTTAATATTATTTTGAGTAAAACATAAACTATACACGTTCATCCCAGCCACCCGGCAATTAATATTTTGTCAGGTCTCCATGTAGTATAATAAAAATAACAAACAATTGCAGTAATAACCTCAATGAGATTCTTTTTGTTTTATAAAATATTTTAAATTGGAGATACCTGTGCCACTCATCCATGCAACATTATGAGGCTTTTATATATTTTGGTGTGTCTAAGTTGTCAATTTGGTGTGGACTACATTTGAAACACAGGTTTTCAAAAATGTTTAAACTGTGACAAATATTGATTGTCTTTCACTTTTACAATTCATGATGTGATTGGCCATGGTGGGTTTCCTCCGTGTACTCCGGTTTCCTCCCACAGTCCAAAGACTTGTAGTTTAGGTTAATTGGCGTTCCCAAATTGGCCGTAGTGGGTGAATGAGTGTATGAGTGAGTGTGTGTCTGTGCCCTGCGATGAATTGGCACCCTGTCCAGGGTGTACTCCGCCTTTCTGCCCTAAGTCTCCTGGGATAGACTCCAGTCCCCCTGTAACCCTGAATACAGGATTAAGCGGTATAGATGAAGATGATGATGATGGGTACGTGGGTCTTTCCTAGTAATCAATCATGGTGAACATTGATAAAAATGTCTGGTTCTATTTTCTCAGGTCTACCTGATTCATATTGATGCTTTGCTCCTTCTTCACTTGAGAACCACTGCTGAGCATGGCCTCACATGGCTAGTTTAAAGTTTAAAGTTAATGTTGTGGATGGCACCACATGGATACCTTGAAACTGGCTGTGGATTTTTTATTTTATTTTATTTGGATAGAAATAGTTTACAGTCGAGTCTAAGTCATTATTCAGTGGATAACTTCAAAATTAAAATCTTAAAACTAAATTTAGAATTAAATCAGAATGACTTTGGTGCTCACATTGAAGTTTGTTTCAACACACCTCGCACTGCTTGATTCCATAGTACACACGTGAAAGAGTAATCACTTGTAATCTCACTATTCGGTCTCAGCCAGATGAGTCACGTACCCCGTTCAAGCTTTCTTCCTCATGTGGTCTCAGGGAGTTTGTCCTTGACATCGTTGCCTCTGGCTTGCTGATGAGAACCATGCTGAATCTAGAACAATAGCTGTTTTGTGAGAATGTGTATTACTAAAACAACTATAGTATATAAGATTCAAGTTGAATTAAATATACATTGTTCTGGTGGGTTTCGAATGGTGGGTTGCTCTAACGAAGAGATATTTTTCGTGCAGTTTGGTTTCATGCCATCTACATAGCTCTTTTGTGTTTAGGCAGTAGGTGGATGGGTCCAGGGTTTAATAAAGAGGTCTAGGTCTATATGTTAGGCAGCAAATAAAAAGTCAGTTCTCGAAGTTAGTATGTTAGAAGAAGAAACAATCAGCAAGCAGAAGAACCAGACTAACAAGTTCCACATTGTGATGGCTAAAAAGCTGGGTAAGAGCATCTGCAAAAAGGCAGGTCTTTTGAGGGGTCCTGGTATGCAGTGGTTAGTACCTAAGAAAGTACCTGCTAAGGGAGTTATGGGAGTCCATGGCTTATTAATCCACATGGGAAGCAAAGACTAGCCTGTTCGTGCTAATCTACTGTAGAACAATTTGCTGAAAAAGTTATTTCTGGCTATGAAAGGAAGGCGTCAGGACCCACAGTGCATCACAGTCTGCTGTGTTTAAGGCTCCATCCTGAACCCTGTCCACTACTGAAAGCTCTTTTAATGGGCACGTGAGCATCAGAACTGGACCATGGAGCAGTGGAATAACGTACCTCCATCGTGTGTGTGTGTGTGTGTGTGTGTCTGTGTGTGTGTGTGTGTGTGTGTGTGTGTCTGTGTGTGTCTGTGTGTGTGTCTGTGTGTGTGTCTGTGTGTGTGTGTCTGTCTGTCTGTGTGTGTGTCTGTCTGTCTGTGTGTGTGTCTGTCTGTCTGTGTGTGTGTCTGTCTGTCTGTCTGTGTGTGTGTGTCTGTGTGTGTGTGTCTGTGTGTGTGTGTCTGTGTGTACCATGGAGCAGTGGAATAACGTACCTCCATCGTGTGTGTGTGTGTGTGTGTGTGTCTGTGTGTGTGTGTGTGTCTGTGTGTGTGTGTGTCTGTGTGTGTGTGTGTCTGTGTGTGTCTGTGTCTGTCTGTGTGTGTCTGTGTCTGTGTGTGTCTGTCTGTGTGTGTCTGTCTGTGTGTGTCTGTCTGTGTGTGTCTGTCTGTGTGTGTCTGTGTGTGTGTGTCTGTGTGTCTGTGTGTGTGTGTGTGTCTGTGTGTGTGTGTGTCTGTGTGTGTGTGTGTGTGTGTGTCTGTGTGTGTCTGTCTGTGTGTCTGTGTCTGTCTGTGTCTGTGTGTCTGT
>JAAGKR010013316.1:0-14251 GCA_011419295.1 Clarias macrocephalus
TCTCTCTCTCTCTCTCTCTCTCTCTCTCTCTCTCTCTCTCTCTCTCTCTCTCCTCCCTCCTCTCTCAGCCTTGCGTGCCATGTCTAGGTCTAAAGTTTGTTTTCATTGCTCTGCTTCGCCAACAGAAATCTAGAGCTGTACCAACAAATCCATCGAGCTCCTTTCTCCTGCTCATTCTTCCTTCAGCAGATGTGACAGGCCCAACCTACCGAGGGAGCCGAGCTAGAAAAAGGACAATCGCACCTCATTAAAAAAACATGCCCCCCACTCGAATCAGATATGCCCTTAATCGCCAGGGATGCAGCGCAATGTTTAATTTTGCTGCTGATGGAGCTGCTTTCGCCTGAGGTAACTTCAGTGGGAGCCATGTTTGCGTGCAAATCTTCACTTAGTGCTCGAGTGAGCAGCAGGGCCGATGTGCACATGAGTGTAAAGGGGAGGCACACAGCACTGCAGTCGGTCAGAAGGGGCTGAGGTGTAATGTTTTATTGAAGCGCGCTCCTTGGAGAGGACCCGAAAGAGCACTCGACGCCTTTGCAAAGCCTGTCTGTTTTGGTTGTCAGGAATGGCTTCCAATCACGGAAGGATAAAAACATCAAAATAAGCTAATAGAGATGGGCCCTGAAGTCTTCTTCGGGGCCAAGGAGATCTGTCTCCTCCCACATGCATAACACTCCTCGACACACACACACACACACACACATACACACCACATACACACAGTCACAGAGCCCACGTGCCAGTGCAGCACTTGAATGGAGATAAACTGACAAAGATACAAAAAGGGTACAAACATGTGTATATATATATATATATATATTAAAGCTTTGATATTCATGCATGATCTCCTGTAAAAAAGGAATAAAAAAGCACTACAATATGGGTGCACTCAAAACATGATGTCACTGTTTACATTCTAAATTGTAGATTAATTCTTTCTAGTTTCTAGCATTCCTGGCATTTCTTCTTTAATTAATTCATCCTTGTCGATATCCAAGTTTTCTGACACATGCTGATAAAGTCTGGCTGATAAATACAAGGTGATGTGCTTCTCTCAGCACTTCTGAAAAGCTGACGTCAGCTGGACCTCTGTCCATGAGAGGCTTTCTTCTGAAATTCATCAATAGTAAGATAATTACGTCTAGACAACAAGTTGGATTAACCGAGGGACAGGAAAATGTTGACATAGACCGTGATGCATTAACTGAATCACCCCTGAAAACGCCAAGTCAGTTAGCGGAAGCGTTTGGTTTATCTGTAAAATCACATCTGGGCCATTTCAGAGTAAAGTAACTGGTGCGCAGGAGAATCGGGAACGTACAGAAGGAAACGTTGTAGTGTTTATTTGACACGATGACTGAAACACATTTTACACCTGCGCTCTCCCCTCATCCCTCCACTTCTCATTTTATGTTTAACCATCACAGCTGGCCAATTCTGAATCCCCATTTGGCCGATTTCCCCCTCATAAATCCACGCTCCCTATCTAGTCCCCTCACCGTCAATCTAGAACTACTACTAAGCATCCGAACAGCCATTACAAAAAGGTTACCCAATCACATTCTCCAGACAGCGCCTGTAGTGATTCTCATTATACGCTGCTGTCATAAATCTTGACCGATGGACCTCCCTGCTAATGACTTTTTTTTTTTTTTTTTTTTTTGCCAGGACGTACCAGCAGCTGGCAAAACAAGGTAGCGAGGGAAACGGCCTGGGAGGGGGAGGGCGATGGGGGGGGGGGGGGGGATTTGGAGTGGGGGGAAGAGAAGCAGGAATGGGGGAGGAACGTCAAACCGGCAAACCACCCTCTTCCATAAACACGAAGGGGCCATGATTTCCTCCAAAACGGTGGCAGTCATTATTCTCAATTGTATACTCATTTAGACCCAGAGGGGCTGTTTGGGATCCCCCATTTCAGACGGCGTCTTCTTCGAGGGATATTAATCAGCGAAGGCTCGGCTTTGTCTGCCCTGATGGCTTGACGCTGTGACACGAATGGATGAGGCGTGAAACCGAGGCCCACGGTAAAGTAAAGGCCTGACACCTCGTTATTCAGAGCAGAGAGGCGCTTGGATGCACGCAGACCTTCCAGCTCCTGTACCACTTCCCCCACCTTGCACACACTCATACACACCAAAATACTGTTGGATTTTCTGTGAACACTTCCCAAATTAGTTTAGACTGTGCCTGCTACTTGATTGCTCTCTCAGCGTACAAGCCTTGCAGTCAAACGATGGCCGTGCATAGGGTAGTAGTAATATTGTATAGTTGTGATCCGCATTTACATTAACTTCATGAGAAACATAATCAAACGAAATATTTAAACATAGCCATTTAGCACACACACTTTCATTTTTGGCAGATGCTTTTGTCCAGAAGTCCTTACAACATATTCTCATGCTTAATTAAATTCAAATAGTAACTCTTGAAAGAGAATCATTTGTATAGCAACACAAACAGAAAGGCATTTTTTTGTAGCCATAATCTAATCTAATAACAATTTAAATCCCAATACTGAACATCAGTATGTTCAGAAAACCAAAAAGTAGTAGTCACATGGTGTTCGACCTGAGTTTTGCTCTCATTGGTTGTCTTGTCAGATTTTTTGCTGTTGTTGTTGCCATGTGCTTTGTCTACAGTATCGCTCTCACCCCAGTGCTGCTATTGGTTGATTACCCTAATATGTTCTCCTATTCTGTGCTGAACCATTAATAATGTTGTCTAATTATACCCTCTTCTTTCTATCCTTTGTTTTGTGCACAAGTGTTAGGGTTCTGTTACCAAGTTCTGCAACTTCCTGGTTTTGACCCTTTTTTGATTTCTCGTTTTATGAATTATGGATTTTTAGGATTTAATGCCATCTGCCTATGTTTCGACCCAAGTCCTATCTCAGACTTTGACTAGAATATTCAGATTTTTCATAATAAAAAAGAGTAGAAAGCAGGCAATTTAATGTGAGTACAGAGAAATGTGTAATCCTTGATGTCTGAAAAGAAAGAGATTTTGTGGAGAAACTCATTCTACCACGAAGGAGCCAAAACATAAGCAAAAGGATATTTAGACCCCAGAGCCCACAGATAAAGTCGCAAAATAAATAACTGCACCGCTGTCCTTCATAGTATTCTTATAAATATATTGTAAGATTAGAAAAACACTATACACTGTACTGACTTGCTTGAGTATTGCACAGAAAGTTGAAGGTCAGTGGCAAGATCGTCAAGCTCATCAGTCACATCGAGAGAAGCCAAACATGGCGAAGGTCGGGTCATTTATTTGGAGGCGGTCATGAATAGGTGGGACGCCTACAGATCCTCAAGCACTCGAGGCACACAAATTGTTCACTGCTGCCAGGGATATGATTTACTGTAGTGTAGTGAAAATGGTGCCGCTTTTATTAGATAAACGAGACACTAATTGTAAAAAAAAAAAAAAAAAAAAAAACATTAATTTTGCCGACACTTCATTCATGTCTTGATATTAAAGTGCATATGAAAAGTGTGTGAGAAAATCTGATAAGAAATGTGTTGCAAAATGCAAAAAATCTTCCAACTATTCCAGTAAAAATATACACACACACACACACACACACACACACACACACACACACACACACACACACACACACACACACAAGTAATTGATACATGGCTCAGTATTTAATATCCCATTACCAATAACAGTCTTTTTCAGGGGGATCCTTAATAATTGTGGGACGTTATGTAACAAATAAAACACAAAAGGTCATGGTGTTACAGTGAAATAATCCACAAAAGTAATTACCCATGATAATCAACGGCATACACATAAAATAAGTGCTACCAGGTCATGTCAGTATCGCAGCCTCTTTTACTCACAAAAACAGGCAGCCTGGATAAATAGCCAGCGTCTGAAGCAAAACGTCCCATTGTTTAACTGTGACCAGTCAGGGGTCATGAACTGTAAAGCCCATGAATTTTCATGCCGGCGGTATTTTCATGCTCAGAGCTGTTTCTCCATGTTAGGAACACGCTCAGCTTTCCAGCGCCACTGCACCGGAACAGCAACAAATGAGTTTTACACTGAAATGGAACATAAATGTTAGGGTCAGTGATTTAATATGAGTTTTTTTTTTTCAGACTTTAAATGTAATAGACACTCAGAAATAGTTTAACAGTTCTGGTGGGCATTAGCAAAAAAAGATGAAAGTATTTAAGAGATAAGACCATATACTCCAGACAGATGCAAAACAATATCCTGTAATATAATACAACATGTTGTAGGTTGAAAAAAAAAAAAATATATATATATATATATATATATATATATATATATATATATATATATATATATATATATATATATATGTTTAGCTATAGCATGAATATAATAGTACTGTAAATATCCAGTATATATTATAATAGTATTGTAAGAATAACATTATCATTCTGGTGGATTTTATTGTAACCAATGTAAACATTAACAAAAATATATTTTAAACTATAAATTAAATCAAATGACAGCCTCTGACTTCATGGCATGGCAGAACTGAGTATCTCTTTTAGTGCGATTGTTCTGGGCCAATTCCCATAGACTACTCATTCTATTTTATCTTCTATTTTTAACCATCTTAGGTATAAAAAAAATATTTATGGATCCAGACATTTGTATTTTTATCCCACTTTTTAGGATAACCAGGTATTGCCTGATACCTTGCATTCTTGCAAATCTGCCAAAGTGCTAAGTGGTAAGACTTTAGAGTTCATTTAAAAGAATTAAATTATTTATTGATTGATTGATTAATTGATTTTCCAATGTTGACTGGAATCTGAAACCATTATTTACCTAATGTTCCCATGCGTGATATTTAAAATATTTAAAAGCCTAAAATAAATGTTCATACTGGTGAGTATAATTACATACAGATGACGCACATACTGCTCATAGATGCATTTTAGAAACTGTACAAACAGTCAACTAATGGCTCCCAAGTTGTACAATAGAAAAGCCGGTAGATCACAAGTTTGAATCCCGGTGATCCGGCCATCTGTGGCTGGAAGTCCAAAAGAGCAAAACTGGCCATGCTCTCTGGGTGGGAGGGATTTTGTTACTCTCTTCCACATCCATTACAGTAAAACCACTTTATCATGTAGGTGAAAGAGGACAGAGTTTTTTTTTTTCTCTGAATATGTTTAGCTATGACACAAAAAGGTCAAAAAGAAAAAGAAAAAAAAATCCCAGAGCTGGTTTGTTTTGTAGACCTACTGTACAGTACATGCCTTTACCTTTCCTGCTTGGTAACTGTTGTGTGAAGGAGAGTGCTAGCTAGTGGGTGGGAACTGGCAGATGACCAAATTTGGAGGAAATGGGGCATTATATGTAGTCTGATGTACCATGCCAGTGTATTTTGTGTTACACCATGTTCCTGAAGAAACGTTTCTTTTCAATGATTACAAATGATATGGAGGAATAACATATGTTGTAACAATAAAATTACAACACAGTTAAAATGATAAAGTCATAATGTCCATAGTTTATAATTGTTGATATTTCATTAAAAAAAATCTACACACACTTTCTTTCACTATATTTGGATGACGTGAAAAATTTTTCATCTCAACGCCATTTGTTTTTTAACTATGATGATACATTTTATGACATGTTGTTGAAAAAGAAATGCTCAATACGAGTTTATAAACGGGTTGGAGACTGATTTTTAAGTTACTATGAAATACAATTTATTGCATATTAATTCATGTGCATGGATGGTTCAGTCATGTAAACATGCACATACCATATTATTGAACCACCGAAACATTATTATTATTTTTTTTATTATTATTAATCCACAGTGTAAACGGCACAGTGCCAGGACTGAATTAATGAGAAACCTCCATTCTGCATGTCTACAGTAATTAGTAATCATTCCTTTAATTCCTTTTGCGTTCAGTATTTATATAATTTTATCAAGCCATTAAAAAAATAAATCTCCATTCACATCAATTCTCTCTAGATTTAGGTCCATTATTGGTTTCTGCATTGACTGCAAATTGTTTGGTCATCTTGTGACACGGGTTGACCTTTCAGGAATGCACTTAGCTAGACTAAATAGAGGGAGACCTGGAGATCGGGTTCTCACACGTTAAGTGCACACTTTAAAGAAAAAGGAGAGCTTAATTAATTTTTTACTCACCACTGTTCAATTAGTACTGAATCAAGTTTGGGATTTGCTTTCCGAATCGACAAGTTTGCCAAATGTCATCCTGACTGTCCGGGGCAAAGTGTTAACAGCTCCCGAGGGAGGCATTGGATCATATGTGTCTTGCAACACCCTCTTTTAATTATGAAGAAATCAACACTAGAACACCACTCTGTTTGAGTAAGAATGTGACTTTGATTGTAAGAAACTGACCTTTGATTGTTTATTTTAGACTGATCCACCTCATACGAAACCCTTTTAATATCATTTATTTATGTAGTACTGAAATGCTGAACATTTCACCCACTCAGTCAGTGACTCATCATCCATACAGCTTTATCCTGTATACAGGGTCGCGTGGGGCCCGGAGCCTATCCCGGGAGATTTTGGGCACGAGGCACGTGCCTACCCATCACAGGGCGCACATTAACACACTAATTCACACACTCATTCACACACTACAGGCAATTAGCCTAATCCGCATGTCTTCGGACAGATGGAGAAAACCGGAGGACCTGGAGGAACCAAGCACAAGGAGAACATGCAAACTCCATGCACACAAAACCCGAAACGGGAATCGAACCCGGCGCTAACCACTAAGTCAACATGCTGTTACTTTTATTTTTTAAAAATTCTTTTTAACATAAATGCAAGAGGAATCATTTAGCCGGTTTTCCTGCCACGCGGGAATTTGGTGGCCAGCAACAACCATCTTAAGCTCATCAACAAATCTTTGTGCTGTCACAGATGCTCTGATATTTTCATGGATTTTGCAGTAGCAAGAAGCAAGCAGACCATTGAGAAATAGCCACACAGGGTCTAATAGAAAACTTTAATAGGAAAGTATTGATAACAGGAGTACATTTATTTGGACAATAATTCCTGTTTCCTTGATAAAACAGACATCGCTTCAGGGCCAGATTGTTGGGTTGATCTATGCACATTTCATTTGGTCCAGCTGAACTGGAACAAATGTTGAGTCAGAATCTACTACTCGCACCATACTCACATCATAATATAGCAACCCCACTGTACAGCATGCAGGAGCCTGTATCGCTCAGATTGCACGAAATCGATGCCTTATCTGTTGCATCAAACCGAAATCACACTCACATCTACAACATTTCAGAAACACACTGGATGTAGACAGTGACATACAGTAAACAGTGTAATGTACAGTACTTTCAATGTGATGGGGAATTACGTACATAATAAAAATCGTGACTGTTTTGTGATCCTTTATTACAAATATTATATTTCATTTCCAGGCATGATGATGTCCATCATATATTTTGCCTGCATCCCCAGTGAAGACACCTCTGCACTTCTGCACTCCCTTCCTGCACATATCCTCATAGTCTATACTTCCTCGATTTCTTTTTTGTTTTGTTTTAGTTCTCCTTTTTATTACTTTTTCCATAAATAAAAATAAAAAAACATTAAAACAACCACCTCTATCTTGACGTGATGGTTACTGGAGCTCAGATACACTTCATTTGTTCTCTTCAGGTCAAAGATGGTATAGTGTCTAACCCATGCCTAAGCAATTACTCTACATGTACTATCATAGTGTCCGTAATGCAACACATACAAGTTGTGTAATCTGAGCAACACAGCGATACAGCCCGGTGTCCACTAGGTATAACCTATTTACCTATCTCACTGAATCCTGGGGGAATTAAGGGAACACTATGAAATATGGTACCTGTACACTTTATACACACTTTTTGATGTGGTAGAGACTAGACTAAAAAAACAGGATCTGCCTGAGGATGATGCATATTCATCTAGGTTGTAGTTCCCGATACCAGATGATGTATGTGTTCATATCATGTCCTATAATCCCATGAGAATCACCTTTTTTTTTTTTTTTTTTTTTTTACTGTGGAAGTCCAGCATCAGCATGGCTTTCGATTTATACTCGTCCAAGACACATCCGCGCTCATGTTTTGTCTCCAGCACACAAAACCGTCTGTTGAGCCATCTGGGATTTTCCCTTTGCTCTTTTGTCTCTCTCTCTCTCTCTCTCTCTCTCTCTCTCTCTCTCTCTCTCTCTCATTTCATTTCATTAAGCTCCTCCAAATATTCCTTGAAGCTAGGAAAAGCAGCACTGGCCACAGAAAGTCTGGAGGAAAAACTCGTCAAATGACTTTGATCCATCCGTTTGGAGTGAAGAAATAAATGTTGCTGCTCTCTGAATGATAAGTTACACCAAAGAATCTCAGCATGATGACAGTGAACTAGAAGTGTAAACTAACTTGAATGGATAGATTACTTCAGAGTCACAAATGATTCAGGCTAATTTCCTTAATTGGTCTGTTTTTCATTTTTCGATTGAAGCCATTTCTTTCAGCTTCAATTATAGACGCAAAGACAATTATGGTTCAGTGGTTATAAAAATAAGAAAAAACTGATAAAATACACAATATACTTCCATACGCAATACATTTCCAGAATAAAACATACTGTACATAACGTCCAGAATTAAATAATATTCTTTTAAGCCTTAAGGATTAAAATAAGGATTTTAAGAATAAAGCCAAACTGCCTTATGCTGAGTCTTATTGGGAAATAACTGAAAGTTCATTCCTGTTCATTTATCTTTTGTTCAATATTTCATGACATATACAAATTGCATTTATTTACATATATGCTAAAGTAGAATATACTGTAGTATAGTATAGTGATAAAAACAATACAGACTTAGTGGTCTTATTTTGTTGAGCAATAAATCATAGAAAATGGTTCAGCTACAAACATATGTGTGCCAATCAAAGAACAGACACAAGGAGGCAATAAAATAATCTTCAAAAAACAGTAATCCTGAAGGAAAAGAATCCACTTTTCTGTCTAACTTAGGTATGGTGTTCCACTTTATTAGTAAATCCTGCCTGCTCATTTATACAATTATTAAAACAGTCATTAGAAAAAAAAAAAAGAAAAAAAGAAGAAGAAGAAGAAGAAGAAGGAGAAGAAGAAGAAAAAAACATCACATGATCTTATTTCAGTCTGACCAGTATATGTAAACTGTAGCCTCAGATTGCTGCCCTTTGTTGAGTAAAGTAAAACTGAGATCTACAGTAAGTTGCCAGCCTTCCACCTTAAGGCTTGTTGTTTGAGATGCTTTTCTGTACAGCACAGTTGTGATTGTTATGTACATGAGCAGCAGATATATATGAGAGAGAGAGAGATTGAGAGAGAGAGAGAGAGAGAGAGAGAGAGAGAGATAGTTATATATAGATAGATATATAGATATATAGATATAGATAATATAGATACAGTATATGTATGTCTATATGTTATTTATTTATTTATTTATTTATTTATTTTCATGCAGTATGTTTTATGGTTGCTAAAGCATTGGTGGCCCTGAGGGACATAATGATCCATAATAATAAATCTTAAATTGGCAGAATAATAAATTATATATACACAATTTACATATAACTACATTTTTTAAACCTCATATATCATCTATATTGTCTAAATATTCGCAGCAAAACCTCTCCACAGCATTATCACTTGCAGGACATCTATATGTCTTTCTGGTTAATAAAACAGCTGGAAAGCCAATTCCAGAACAATTATCAGCGGAACCATGGCATATTTGTTAATGGAGTCTGTTTAACCTGATATAAGTGATAGATGAGTGAAAATCGTCCATGAAATATAAATGCAACAATTTAGCTCACGGAGCCATCAATTGTTTTTCGGTTATAACTGGTACCCTGCTGGATTGATTTGGTTTGTTTGATGATGCTGTGCAGTGCCTGTTTGTGCGTTCATTCATCTAGATGGATGTGACCAATTCATTTTAAAACCCCAGAGACAGCGGTCAGAATGCAGGCAACACCCCTGCTGCCTGTTTCTCACCGAGAGCCAGATGTGATAAGGTCAGACGCAGCCTTGTGCTCCGACTGCTGGGGTTAATGATGACTGATGTCCAAAAGCTTAAGCAGCATTTCACCCTGTCATATCCCTGCACCACACTCACATGCAATTATGCTCAACATACTAATAGCAGTGATCGTTTACGATTGGAAGGCCAATCATTCTTGCTTTTGGTGCCTGGTGATGAAGGATGGCGAAGATCTAGTAATAATTCAGTTCAATGGTTTCAGGCTAGAAGTGCAAATGAGGGGAAATCAAGCCCTGTGTTATTAACATACATTTCCGTACCTGTCTCCTGCGCCAGCGCGTCTGTCTCACAGCAATTACCAACACATAATGCATGATATTCCGGACACACTTATTGATTTTACTGCTTAATTTTTAAACTATACACTTATTAACTGAATTACGTATTAAGCTTTAAGAAATGCGTTGAATATATTATCACATTTGTTTGTTTTTTTTGTTTTTTTTGTATAAAACAGTGAAAAAATTAGAAATAATTCTTGGACTTTAGTTTTACTATTTTCTACAATTTTAGAATTGTATGAATGTGAGTGTATTGAATGTTAAGCAATTTACAGTAACTTAGGTATAGTGTTCCACTGTAATTAGACATATGCAATTATGCATTTGCCAGAAAAATCTATTTTCTAATGTTTAATTCTTAATTCCTAATAAAACTTTGGAAACTACTGGCTAATACTAAACCAGCTTCATGAGCTTCTACTCATCGGCCACATAATTAAGTACTCCTTGCTAGTACTGGGTCGGGCTCCCTTTTGCATTTAGAATTGCCTTAACTCTTCATGGCATAAATTCAACAAGGTGCTGGAGACATTTTTTTCTTTTCTTTTTTTTTTTTTTTTTTTTTTTTTTTTACAGATTTTGGACTGTATTGACATGATAGCATCATGCAGTCTCTGCAGATTTGTCAGCTGCTCATACATGATGTGAATCTCCCATTCCAACACACCCCAAAGGTGATTTATTGGATT
Organism: Clarias macrocephalus; assembly: GCA_011419295.1. Lineage (NCBI taxonomy): Eukaryota > Metazoa > Chordata > Actinopteri > Siluriformes > Clariidae > Clarias > Clarias macrocephalus. The sequence continues at coordinate 11,065 of JAAGKR010013316.1, forward strand.
AAGATCTGGTGACTGTGGAGGCAGTTTGAGTACACTGAACTCATTGTCATATTCAAGCAACCAGTTTGAGATGATTTTAGCTTTGTGACATGGTGCATTATTCTGCGGTCATAAAGGGATGAACAACAACATAGCAACAATTCTCAGTTAGGCTGTGGTATTTAAAGGGTGCTCAATGGGTACTAAGGGGCCCAAAGTGTGGCAAGCAAATATCCACACAACTATTACACCACCAGCATCAGACTGGCAAGTTTATTTATTTATTTATTCTTTTTTTTTATGTCTGTTTGGCTCGTTCATACAAGCCAGGTTGGATTCATAGTTTCATGTTTTTTAAGCCAAATTCTCACCCTACTTTCTGAATGTTGCAGCAGCAATTAAGACTCATCACACCAGGCAATGTTTTTCCAATCTTCTATTGTCTAATTTTGGTGAGCCCATGTGAATTGTAGCCTCGGTTTTTTTTTTGTTCCTAGCTGACAGGAGTGGCACCCAGTGTGGTCTTCTGCTGATATATCCCATCTGCTTCAAGTTTTGCCACATTGTGCATTCAGAGATTCTCTTTGGCATACCTCAGTTGTAACATATTAGTTGAGTTTTTGTTGCCTTTCTATCAGCTCGAACCAGCCTGGCCATTTTTCTCTGACCTTGGGCATCAACAAGGCATTTCTGCCCAGAGAACTGCCACTTTCTGGATATTTTCTCTTTTTCAGACCATTTTTAAACATGGTTGTGTGAAAATCCCAGTAATCAGTAGATTAGTTTTGGAAATAATCAGACTAGTCCGTCTGGCACCAACAACCCTGCCACTCTCAAAGTAACTTAAATCTCATTTCTTCCCCATTCTGATGACGGGTTGTATAACGTCAGCAGATCAACATGGTCCTTAACTTAACTTGCACACATTACTTTATATTTTATATTCTTATAAACAAATTCCATCAATAAGCCTTTGGCAAAAATATTTGATGCATATTCAATCTTGTATGTTCAAACCTTTAATAGGCATCTCACATAATCTGTGCAAATTGTAAGCAATTATCCTTTGCTACATCTGCTAAATCTGTGATAAAACGTATTTTTAAGAATTCAGTCTATCTGTCAGCACATACATTCACAGATTGCTGCTCACTGACTAGATGTCAGGCTCCATTACACATTTTAAACGCTCGTCCCATGAGGCCACACATGTGCCATCGGATTTCAAACTGAGGATCTAGTTGCAAAGATTTGTCCAAACAGCTCCTAAAAAGCCTCGCTAATTCCCCCATCAATGTCAGCTCTGACAGAGGATGTGGTCTAGGGAAAGAAAAAGAAAAAAAAAGACAGTAAGCACACAAGCATTGTCCTTTCCTCTACCTGATTTAGGTCATTTAAGCCCAATGAATCCCTAATTAATTCTACTTACTGCCTCTACTGAGCAGATTGATGCGTCTCCTTGAGAGCTAATGTGTAGGACATGTAGCAGTGATGCGTCCCTGTCTCTGTCAGAATACTGTCTTCAGGATCTGTACCTCTGCTCTTCCTGTCCAGCACCAAAGCAGCTCCAGAATTGGAGAAGAGCAAAGCATTAGCTGTAAGCAAAGGTAAAGAAAGAGGCTGAGTTGTAACAGGAACAAGCGTTGTATGCTCTTTGCATGGTTTACTTCCTAAGGCAGGGTTTGTTATTGGACAAATTCCATCAACACTGATCAGTGATTATTTATTATATATATATGACCCACAAACTTTACATTTACACTTCCGGCATTTGGCAGAATCTCTTATTAAGAGAGATGTACATATGTGCTTTTGCTAATGATAAAGACATTCTTATACAGTTTCACTAGATTACTGACCATCAGTACCATTCAGGTGTTTGAAGACAGCCCGTGACTATCTGAGGCAGCACAGTGCCTTAGTGGTTATCACTGTCGCCTTACACTTCCAAGGTCCAGGTTTGGATTCCCGTCTCAGGTCTGTGTGCATGGAGTTTGCATGTCCTCCTCGTGCTTGGTGGGTTTTTTTTTCTGGGTGCTCCGGTTTCCTCCCAAAGTCATGCAGTTTAGGCTAATCAGCATTCACAAATTAGTGTATTGCTTTGAGGTAAGAGGGTGCTGACCTATTTTAGCCTAGCAGGCATGCATTCGTTTTTTTTTTTTCTTTTCTTTTCTTTTTTTATCTCATGTGGGCATCCAGTGAAGGAGTGGAGTCAGTGCTAGTGAGGGAGAATTCTGAAGGATTGAGAATAGATCATGTAGCTGCATTTTGGATCAGTTACAGGGTCAAATTCAGGAGTCCAGTCTCAAGGAACTGTAATGGATCTGAGTGGTTTGTTTGGATGAGAAATAGACAAATCCTTCTGATGTTGGAAGGAAGAAATAAATGTGAGTGTGTCAGGTTAGTAATGTTAGCGGAAAGGGACAACTGATTGTCCAGGGTTACCCTAAAGTGGCATGCAATAGTTGAAAGTGAGATTTTAGAGTAATCCCTGCAGATTATAAAATGGTGTGTGTGTGTGTGGGGGGGGGGGGGGTGGGGGATGTATAACCTGAAATAAACAACAGATCAGTTTTGCTTGTATTATGTTGATGCTGTTGGGCTAACATCCATGATGAGATGTTGGCTAGACATACAACAAGAAGCATGAAGGATGGAAAGCGAGGATGAGTTGAGTGTCAGCCAAATATCAGTGGTATGAAAACCTATGTGAGGATATGACTTCACCAAGGGATTAAGTATAGAGAGAGAGAGAAAAAGGACAAGGTACTGAACCTTGTGGAACACCATTGGAGAACCCGCATGGAGCAGATATGGATCCCCTCCATTCCACCTCATATGACCAGGCTTACAAATTGGAAGCAAACTACTGCCATGCTGTGCCACAAGACTCAGGAGGTTGGACAAGAAAGTCTTGTTGTTGACCATTTCGAAGCCACTGAAAGGTCTAGGAGGATGCCAACAGATGAGAGTTTGGTTGATCTGGCAGCATATGACTTCTCAATGATAGGCAAAAGAGAAGTCTCTGTGCAATGTATTTAACCACTGATTGTAGACAGTGCAATTGTAGACAGTGTAGTGATTGTAGAAAGTGATATGAGTGAGTAGTTGCTGATGTCTGCTGGATCCAGAGTGGGTTTCTTTGGGATGAAAGATGAATGAGGCAGGTACATGACCAGATGTTATGGAACTTAATGGTTGTTGTGAT